>JAGXEW010000912.1:0-41559 GCA_030684275.1 Acipenser oxyrinchus oxyrinchus | reverse complement strand
TATATATATATATATATATATATATATATATATATATATATATATATATATATATATAGTGGACAAAAAAATGGAAGCACCTGGGTAAATGAGGGACACCAAGTATATTGAAAGCAAGGGCTTCCACAAAGGTGTGGCTCATGTGTTAATTAAGCAAATAAAATCCCAGCATGCTTAGCGTCATGTATAGAAATGCTGGACAGGCCTGGTTGCCTATAATTATGGCTAGCATGGCTGCAAGAGATGATGTTGGCATGGAACTCCGAGGGAAAGACATCATCAGCAAAGGGCAACAGTGGGCGGAAGAGCATACTCCAGGATCGTGATATCTGTGCATTAATTCGAAGTGCAAGGCAAAACAGACGAGCAACTGCAGATCAAGTGACTGCAAATTTCAACCTGGGGCGCGAGCAGCCAGTTTCATCAAAAACGGTCCGCCTAGAACTCCACAGAGCGGGATACCATAGTGGCCCAAAACCCTATTAAGTGACTTTACATTGGTGTTTCCATTTTTTGTCCACTACCTGTATATACAGTCACCTCCAAAATTATTGGCACCCTTGATAAAGATGAACAGAAAAGACTGTATAAAATAAATAATACCAGTACTGAGCTATATTGTAATTTTCCAACATGTGGAATATATTTGACTTTATTAATGATTCAATGGAATCAACCAAAATTACACATTTCTCAAATTATAAATTTATTTCCAAAAAAATGAAGTGTCACAATTATTGGCACCCTTGTTTTCAGTACTTTGTGCACCCTCCCTTGCAAGGATAACAGCACTGAATCATTTTCTATAATGTTTAATGAGATTGGAGAACACATTGGGAGGGATCTTAGACCATTCCTCCATACAGAATCTTTCCAGATCCTTGATACCTGGTCTGCGCTTATGGACTGCCTCTTCAATTGAAACCACAGGTTTTCAATGGGGTTCAACTCTGGAGACTGAGATGACCCATTGCAAAATGTTGATTTTGTGGTCAATTAACCATGTCTTTGTGGATTTTGATGTGTGCTTGAGGTCATTGTCTTGCTGGAAGATCCACTTGCGTTAATTTTCAGCCTCCTGGCAGAGGCAACCAGGTTTTTGGCTAAAATGTCCTGGTACTGGGTAGAGTTCATGATGCTGTTGACCTTAACAAAGGCCTCAGGACTAGTGGAAGCAAAACAGCCCCATAACATCAAAGATCCAGCACCATATTTTACAGAGGTATGAGGTTCTTTTCTGCACACGTATCCTTCTTTCTATGCCAAACCCACCGCTGGTGTGCGTGCCAAAGAGCTCTATTTTCATCTCATCTGACCATAGCACCCGGTTCCAATCAAGTGCCATTCTGTAATTCTCCAACTGTGACCCTTGGATTTCCCTTTGCCTCCTGAAGCATCTGCCTCACTGTGCGTGGGGCAAGATACACTTATGCCCTCTACCAGGCAAGTTTACCACTGTTCCAGTGGTTTTGAACTTCTTAATTATTGCCCTAATAGTGGTAAGTGGTATATTTAGTTTTTAGCTATTGTTTTGTACCCATTGCCTGATTTATGAAGGTCAACAACCATTTGTCTCGTTTCATTTGTGAGTTCTTTGCCTTTCCCATAGTGATGGATGACAAATGGATTTCATATGCGTGTTACCTCATTTTATACCCCAGTGAAACAGGAAGCCATGGAAGGCCACAATACTGTTCCTTAGGACTGAGATGAACTTAAAGAAGTATACTGTATACCTATATCCAGGGACGCCACTAGAGATTCATGGATAGGGGCTAAGCCTCTTTAGGGGTCTGGGCATACTCCCCAGGATTTTTTAAAGCCCCGTAAAACGTCTTTTCATCATGTATTTTTAGAGTAACAACGGTGTAAAATCTATCCACTCTGTCCAAAGTCCACTCTGTCCCCATCCATCCAACACCAACAAAAGGCACAAAATGGCTGTACTATGTAGCCAAAATACTTTTGGATTTTATTTGAGAGAGAGAGAGAGTGAGAGAGAGAGAGAGAGAGAGAGAGAGAGAGAGAGAGAGAGAGAGAGAGAGAGAGAGAGAGAGAGAGAGAGAGAGAGAGAGAGAGAGAGAGAGAGAGAGAGAGAGAAGACATGAGAAGACATGCAGGTCATATTATACCATTAGAAAAAATCTTTATTTAAGTTTCACCCTTTTGTTAATTGTTGCTCAAAATTAACCCAATAATTCAGACACATGGAACATCTTAAACAGTATCATCCACAATGGGGCAAAACTAAATTCAACTAATGACCTAAATAAAATTAAAAAACTGAAAAATAATTAGGAATAAAATCTCATAAAAAGTAAGATCCCAAGCAAATATTACAACCTATATTACAGAACTGCTCCTCCTGCTTCTCTCTTTGCATGAATCCGTCCTATATAGTATATAGTTTCAGTAATGCCCCTAGTGGACACAGGGCGCAGTAATACTGTACTGGTGTTGTTGGGATACTGAATATGCTCCTAGTGGTATTGAAATTGTCTGGGGCTTTCCTCCGGTGTATCATACACTGGGTGACGTGCAGTTTATGTCCCGTTTGATGGTAAGACGTGTTTGTGGTTAACTTCTGAATGGAGGTGGTGGTTTCCACTCAAACCATTCCTCTGCCACCTGTCTTCTTGCGCAGAGAAATAAGGCTTCCAAGTAATTGACATTTTGGGAAACTTTATATTCCCTTTTCATTTAGGTATAAATGTTTTAAGAAATACAGTAACACAATAAAAATGTAATTATAAAAAACAATATTTCAAAGCAAAAATTTCCAGAATTCCCCAAAATAACAGTTATCTTTATCAGTAGTTGTGTTTCTTTTGTTATTGGGGTTTTCTAGAGTTTTGTGAATGATGTATTTATTAGGGTTGGAGATAGGGTATTAGGTAGCTCGTTTATGGCTAATTTAAAATTAAGCTAATGAATTAGCGAAATATGATCTGTTTCTATTTTAATCTTAACTGTGTGTGGTATATTGAAGGAAATATTAATGTTAGTGACATTCATATTAAAATATTAAATCTGGAGTGAAATTCTTGTGTTGTGTAAGAAACTTATTGGTAACAGTTCTGTCAATCATTATTAATATGATTTGTTCCGCCTGTAATAACCTCTGATTGGGTAAATGTATGTAAATGAAGGAGAGAAAGAGAAAAACATGATGTAGAGAGAGAGTAGGGGAGAGACTGAAATGTATGAAAGATAAATAAACAGAAGATTCCCAGTTCAACAGAGCTGTGTATGACTGGCTATTTCAAGGCACGGACACTGCACTGTGCACTTTCTAAATGGAAACTTTAGTGTTAATTATTGTTATAACATTACATTAAATGAAAATGAAAAACAATAGGTCTTGAAGATGCTTGATTATAAAGACTGGAGCAGCTTTATTCCTTATGTGTACCGTCTTGAATTGGACAGCTCATCCATACTGTGCTAATTAATTCGTTATCTTTTGATGCCCTTACTATATTACTCGTGTGTTTAATGTTCATACGTGCAATACACCTCCTTCACGAGCTCCCCAACAAGTGTGATGATATATGAACATTGTAACTTTTCATTTTCCCAGAGATCTCCTCACATTATTTATTTCTTAGCAAACACATGAATGACCTTATCCTGCAGCAGTGTGTGATTCGTGTTTAAAGGACTCGTGTCTAGCTATTGAATGTGTATACCTACAAATATTACTGTTCATGCTATACAATTTTGTTTTTTCCCCAAATGTAAAAATAGACAAATATGTTGAAAAATGTACAGATTCTAAACATTATAAATGCTCAATGTGCACTTTCCGTAAAAAGTTCAGAAAATAAGTTTCTGTGCACTTCCTACTATCCAGTGTCGTGCATTTCTGCAATGGTGTATTTGAACGATTCCTTATTGTTCACATTGGTGTGTTTATAGAATTCATTTTGAGCAGATAAAGCTGTTGCGTTTTGGAGTGGTAGTTCTCCTGCTATCCAAAACCGTACGCTTGCATCCATGGGCTAGCTGTGCATGGTTTGTCCAAATGATTTGAAATAACTAGATAGAGGAGTGACAGAACCAGGTACGGTACATGGTGTTTGGAGGCAGGTAAAACAGCGTCACGTGCTTCTTCTTTTTTGGGGCTGGAAGTAGTGCTTTCTATATTTTTTGTGTGAAACAGCTAGCTTAACCTTCATGGGTATTAAGCAGTGTACGTTGTGTAAGTGATCTGATTGGTTGCACGGATAGAGAGAAAAATGCTTAACCCAGTTGCCCACCCACTTCTTATATTAAGCCAGGGTCATGACTGAATTCTTCCCGCATATGCCAAGAACTTCTAGTGATTGTCTATAGCAGGTACAGTGAGTGCCGAAGTTAACTGGGAAGCACTGCCAGAATGGAGAACATCCAGCCGCGCTTTGATTCAGTCCCGATGAAGGAGTCGACATCCAGGTGTTTCATTGTCCGTGTTCTGCTCATTATGGGTCTGCTTCAGATCGCATCGAGCGTTGCGCTTCTCATGTACTTCTCACACCAGATTGCACAGGTACGTATGGGCTCGTCTACTGCTCCGGGTTTATATTTTCGGCAGGGAGGGACGTGTATTCGTTCAATTGTTGTCAGTTTCGGTTCTCTCTTCTTTTTGTGCAACAGCAAAGCTCATTCCTTTTAGGTAAGAACAGTGTGACTCGATGCACAATGCACGTCACATTTGTGAAGTTCAGGTGCGACATGTACTAACTTAATGCACATTTAATAGGGACACAATAAAAGTGTATGAAGATTTTCGACTGCAGTGGAACTACAATGAAAGGCGTAGATCAAGAACAACAATGAAGGCAGAGTGAGGAATTGTGCTTGTGGGCATATACCTGTGATCTGCAAACAATGCGTTAGTGACTTTTAATGTGTACCCTGGGCATACGGTGAGGACTGTTTAGCACAAGGACATACTATGTATGGTGTTTGATTTTGATAAATGCTTTAAAGAAAACAAAACATACGCTGCACATAACGCTTGTCCTTTTGTGTTTGTTTATTGTATCCCTCCTCTGAAGTAGCATTCATACCACGTTGATTGTACTTGAGGTTTCGCTATTGCTTCGAGAATCTGTGCAATGTAGTGGGTATTCTATAGCAACCATTGTTATGCTGAACAACAGTACAGTTCTATATTAAACTGCATGAGGGGGGTCCAGAAATGGATGCTTTAAATCTGGATCAAATGGCTCAACTCAGAACCCCTTATTTCTCTCTGTTGTTCAGTCGTGGTGTTTAAAAACATGTGAACAACAACCGTGTGCTGACAGCAGTGGAAAACTTTTGTCATCTCTCATGACTTTTTTTGGTGAGGGCTTTTTTTCTCATTCAAGCAGTGGGAGCTGTGTTTATTTATACAAATTACAACTATCTGCTGATAGAATACAAATTAAAACACACATTGGAAATACAAGAAATAGTGAAATATCTGTCTTTAAAAACGTACCTTTCTTAAGTTTTTAAAGTTACAACTGTACACTTTCTAAATTGTAACTTTGTTGGACTATTTAAGAATATTTAATTTTCGGGTCAAAGTTTATTGATTAAATTAAATATAAGAATGGTTAATTTCTGGCTCACAGAAATATACTGAAAACAGAGTCGTTTATGAGTGTTTGGTTAACAGGGAGTAATAATAATTTTATGACATTGCTCAGAGATGCTTGATTGTAGAGTCTGAAACAGTGCCTCTGCACTATTGTCTGTCAGTCTAAGCTTCCACACACAGTACCCTGAGAGTGTGCCTCAGACTGCTCTGTGCTCTAGGAATTATTCTATAGGGCTCCTTTCACAGCCATACCATTGCTTCTCAGAGAGTAATAATAATAATAATAATAATAATAATAATAATAATAATAATAATAATAATAATAATAATAGAGAATAAGTATGGGTTCTAGAGAAAGTGTTTAAGTGTAGTACCTACATTTGCAGAGAAACAAACTCAATGTGTTTATTACAGGTATCATCGAAAGGTTCCTTGCAGAATAATGTGCAATGCTTGAATGAATCTCAATGGAAAGTAATACAAGATTTGCTGGCAAAGAACAAACAAGAGGTAAGTGCTTCTCTTCTCTTAATTTTGATGCAGGTGTGTATACAGCCTGAAGTGAACTGCTTCCAGGAAACCAGGAATGCATAATCAAACATGCATGCTACTGTTTAATAACCTGTACTGCTACCTCTGTCACATTATTAAAGCCCCATATGGTTCTAAAAGTATTGTGCACATGTTTAAGAAGATTGTGCTGATGAGAATGCCATCTCTTCACAGTGAGTGAGTACCCGTGATGGGACACCTCTGTAATGTTTTTAAAACCCTGTATTATTAGACGAGCCCACCAGGGTGGCTGCTTGCCCTGCCTGCTGGAACCCACTCTATCTGTTTTATTTTCTCCTGTTATAAATGGTCAAAAAATCTTTTTTTGATTCCTGAGCAATCTACAACCTCTTGCTTTTGCAACTGATGGGACATTCCTTTTTGGCTCACAGAGTGACAAAGTGGCAAACAAGTTTCAAGCAAAAGAAAGCATGTGAACCTTACAGCCAAGACCAGAACAAACTAGTGTAGGTGTGCTTTGTGATAAAGGGAGTGCACTGAATGCTCTGCTGTTGAAAATGCAGTAACCAGATATGGTATATTTCAATTACACAACAAGGCCCGAGAGGGTGTGGTTGTGCTGGATAGTGTCACTGCTTGGAATGCTGTTTGACCAATCAGCATACAGCATTCTAACACTCTCAGCGTTTTGGATCACTGCAGCTTTAACACAGTAGTTTAAGAGTTGGCTTGTACTGTAGTCTACAACTAAAGCATTCCTAATCATTTTCTAGTCTTGTAATTATTTATTATAATCGGCAGCCCTGTTGTCGTGGTCCACAGTACCATGTTCTTCAACCACTGCAGTGGCACGTGTGGATGAGCATTCTTACAGATCAGTCAGACAGGCTAAAGCACAGGCGGTCAAGGAGGGACACATTTGTCTTTAATTATGGGCTGTGCTGCTCAGATTGGTTGAAACAAAGCATTGTGTTAATTGTGCTTCTTAGCTGGTTCGACAGCATAAACACCTGGATGCTGAGAAAAAAGCATCATGCATTTATTAACCACTTCATCATTGCTTACAAGGGATTTGTAACAGCCTTTCTCTGTTGCTAATTTCTGTGGTTAGTGGGGATTGTACAGTGGGCAATTGTTAGACACTCCCTTGTCTGTGGCTTTGGACTGGTATTTTCAGAACAATACCAGTATTCCTTTTCCTCTATATTGCATCAGTGAGCTGAAGAAGCTATTGAATATAGAATCTGTCAAGTTCTGTATTGAAATGTTTTGTATTATTTTCAGGGACAACATGGTCATCATTGTTATAGGGTCATTTGGAGGTCAGTATTGTAGTGATGTGTTTATGCAGGATCACGTGTGCTTTTGAAAGTTCCACTAGTTGCAGTGCTGCAAAGCAGAACTTAACAGTGGCAACTGACCCAGATCTGAATAGGTGCATTTTTTGGTGGCCATACACCACCTGAACTGGCATTGAATTGGCATACACAAATCTGAGGGCTATGGTAACAGCAGGTGATTCCACTATAGGGCATATTTTATTGAAAAGAAAGAAATATAGCAGTGAAAATGATAATGTGATGAAACAGTCCATAACAGCGCTGGCCACATGCAAGACAGCAGTGGCTGAATGGTCACTTGTATAATGCTGCCACTAGAATAAGCTTCAGGATTGCAGCTATCTCTGCATGAGGTGCTGCAGCATGGTAGCAAACTGCTTTATTTCAGTGTGGTTCTCCTTTTACTGCATTTTAACAAACTGGGACTGGTTGTAACAGGGTATTAGCAATATAGAAGAAACCGGAGCTTGGGATACAAACCCTAATGTTCTTTGCAGGATTGTGTTTTTAAAAGCATTGTATAATGTGTGTAAGCTCCTGAAGGCGTGCTCAATCCATATCACTGCTTACAGTGCGGCTTTACTGATAACAATCTATGAGGTATTTTTCTTTCACTTTCTGGCATTTCATGCCAATCAGATGTATAGTAATGTGTTAAACGCATACCACACTATATACTCACGTTACTGTAATTAATTGTTTGGAAATGGAAAGGCTATTATGTCATCATAAATATGAAGTGTATATTTTCTTTTGTAATCCACACTTATGAAAAAGAGTGCAGAGAGAATTGGTACTATACATATTTTCTACAGATTACTGATATTTTGTTGTAGAAATACTAAAAGAAACAAACAGATTATTTGACACATGCTTTATTACTTTAATCAAAACTTTTGTCCCAGAATTGTATTAGTTTCTTATAACATTTCTGCTGATAATGTTTTTTTTTCTTTATACTTCTTTGGTGACAATGACTTATGTATGTTTATAACCATCTTTTGATGTTGCTTATTATTTTACATTATACTTTTTTGTGATGTCTACTCTCAAGTTTCCATGTTGAATTTTTCTTACACTACTCTATGCTAGGGAAAATGTAAAACAATTACGGAGCACATATGAACATCAAGAGGGGGCTGCTTACAGATCTAATGAAGGAAAGCATTGTGAGTCCCAAAAGCGCAAGTCTCTTCTTGTTAAGTGGCATTACAGTTTCTTAACTGTCCATACACCACATAGGCTAATTACACATGTCAGCACTGAACATTGAATTCCATACAAAAAAATGTTAGCAATCCATAAATTCTGTTTAGATAAGACACACATCCCCTCAAAATGTGAATGCATACACAGAGGTTAAAATAGACTGTATTGCTTGTAAATGGCTATACTGCCCACACGTTAACTACATCTTAAGGTTCATGTAGAGTTAAACTTCTAAAAATCATTTAAAACCTGTATGGGGCTGTAACAGGGCGAGCAGCCCTGTACAGTATTTGTTTATTTTATTTTAGAACGGGGTCCCCTCGCCTGTGTTATTTTGTGTTTGTTTGTTTATTTATTTATTGTGTTTTAGGACGGCGCCACGTATATTATTATTTATGTATTTATAACGGCATAGCCGTTTATTAGAAAACTTCGTGCAGAAGGTGGCCATCTCCCGATTAATTAGGTGATTTAATTTGTTGCTAATCGGGAGATGGTCACCTGTATAAAGTCTGCAGCTCTCCAGCTCGGGTTGGGTGTTCGTGAGTGGAGAACGGATGAGAGAAGAGAAGGAAGGAAGGAAGGAAGGAAGGAAGGAAGGAAGGAAGGAAGGAAGGAAGGAAGGAAGGAAGGAAGGAAGGAAGGAAGGAAGGAAGGAAGGAAGGAAGGAAGGAAGGAAGGAAGGAAGGAAAGAAAGGAAGGAAGGATTTGCTTTGCTTCACTCACCGTTTGTCTGTCTGTTTACTGTTTAGTCCGTTTTGTTTATATATTTATTTTGGCGAAAGTGCCATGTCCTGTTTCTGTTTTGTGTACAAACCTTTTATTTTCTGTTTAATTATTAAATGCTGAGCGATCACGTCATCAAAACCCCAAGTCTTTGTTTATTTATTTCCTGGCTCTGGTCTGACGTCACCCACTCTGGCCGTCTTTGTGACACGTGGAACTGCAGCTTTAAAACTAGTAGAAAGGAGGGAACATAGTCCATGAAAATAGAGCTGTCAGGATAAGCTGTATTGGTTGGCAAAACTCTGCTGGGGAAATGACGGACGATTGTGACTAAGTGTGTGACTCAGGAAGACCTAAAAGCGAGTGACTAGCAAAGTCTGTAAATGAACGGGATGATGAAAGCATTGGGTCGCCTCAAGTGTGCACGGTCAGCATGATTTTCAATGGGATTTCTTAGTTGTTTGTGGGGTCCTTTTTAAAAACAGGCGAGAAAAGTAACACTTTTAAACCATGTGGTTAATAATCTTACTCATTATGAAAATACGTCTTGTTTATTTTAATTGGATCAACACATCACTCATCTGTCTCAGTACAGTGAAAGTCTGCTGCATGTGTCTTTATGGCAGCTTGGATTCTTCTCTGACATAAGTCAGGTTTACACGCTGGAGTCTAAACTGAGTCAGAGGGGTTTTGGAGAACGCAAAAAGGCAACACCAAAGGGACTGATGGGAGGCATGTGACCAAATAAATGTGCAATTAACCTGTCAGCAGTGGTTTGTATTGCCTAGTGGTTTGTTCTGCTATGAATCTTACTTTGGTTAACCCATTTAGAGAGATGGAGAAAATGATGTGCTTGGCTGTATATGTAAAATAGGCAGATTAAATGATAAATGTATCGCAGAAGTCTTTTCTATGAAATGATGTACATCCAGCTGGGCACTTAAGGAGAATGGGCTTTAGTTTAGTTTTGAAAATTGGAAAGGGTGCAGTGTCCCTAATATATCTAGCAGAGTTTCACATAGGAAGTGCAATGTGACTGAAGAGTGGGCAGAATGGCTAGTCCTCAAAAGCCAGCAGAATTGAAACCTGTAGTATAGTGTGACTGTGAGACACAGCAGCTTTCACTACCCCCTCAGACTGTAGGATTAGAGGCTTGTCATTACAGCAGTACACACCATACTGACAGTACCAAAGGAAGCCTTCAGGACAAAACAGAAAAGAAATGGCTATTGTTAAAAAAACTGGAATAATGTGGGAGGTGAGTCTTAAGATGAAGGACATGCAGGCTGTCGGAAATTAAAAACAGAAATGCAATTGCCCAATTACAATGTTATGTAAATGCTTTAATGTGGCACCGCAAAGTATTGCTTTTATAGCAAGTGTATAACGACCCACACTGCATTCCTCTTTTAATTTAGAAACATTGTGGTCTTTTCTAACAGCCCTTAGCAAGGTTCTCAACTGAGAATTTTTTTGCACGAGTCATACTGTAGGCGTGAAGCTTAGTATTTGAATCTGTGTCAGTTTTCATCAGCTCAGAGAGGTCGTGTTTGGTGTCTGAGGTTAATCCTTAGACGCCCTCTATGCAATGTTAAGGACTCTGATGTAAAGATTCCACCCTCTTATACATGAAACAGGTATTTGACCCATGCCTGCTATTTTGGGAGACGGCTGTTCCATTCTAAAACCGCTCCATCCTCTGTTGAAGCTCCCTGGGCCTAGGTTATGAGGAAACAAGGAACTAATAAGTAAAAACACTGATTTTAAACCCTTGCTTAGCTCCGTGGTAAATTTGCTTTATACTGTATATCACTGTATTTTACAATGCTTTAGCAAGAGTTATTCTGTATACCACTGTAGTTTACAATGCTTTAGCAAGCGTTATACTGTATATCACTGTATTTTACAATGCTTTATCAAACGTTATACTGTATATCACTGTATTTTACAATGCTTTAGCAAGCATTATACTGTATATCACTGTATTTTAGAATACGTTAGCAAGTGTTATACTGTATATCACTGTATTTAACAATGCTTTAGCAAGCATTATTCTGTATATCACTGTATTTAACAATGCTTTAGCAAGCTTTTACCTTTGCTGCATAGCGTACCATTCACCTCATTCCTGTAAGAGCTGTATGCTTGGCTGTGCTTTGTTTACACGATACCACACTTAACGATGGTAAACCATGGTATACCACATCACTATATTGTAAGAGGTGTAGTAGTCAATACTTTTTAATGTCTTTTCAGACAGTTTTATTACTTAACCCTTCTTTGGTGATGCAGGTTGCCAATGCCACAAGAAAGCTTTGTCAACCAGCCAGTCAAGCCTTGAAAACAACCACAGATGTTTTCTGGGGGCTATTTTCCATCACTCAAAACAATGATGAGGGGAACTTCTCTCTAAAGATAGATTTCAAACTGTTTCTATGACTCAAACAATGATCTCGGGCTGTTTTGTGAAGTTTGCTGTGTAATTCCACTGCTCCTCAGTGAACTCCTCTCTATCTACACGGGTAAGGGCTCTTTGGAGAGTCTGAACCCGTGCCAGGGACCTTTTGCAAAGCAGCTCATTCAGCTCATTGCTTGGGTGTGCTCTTGCTTCACGTATGCAGTCTTCATAAAAGCCACAAATATGATGCTATAAACCTCTGCATCTCATGTGCTCACAGACAGTTATTTAGAAGTAGGTTCTGTATTCATTGTTTACCAGATAATATTTCAGCTTGACACAGCTAAGAACCTGAAAGATTTGTTGACATAAAATTAAATAAAATTATTCTTATCTGGAGTCTGTGATGTGAAGATTAAAAAAATAAAACTGGAAGTACAATGAAGAAAACTGATTCATCCTTTCTGTTTTTTTGACAGAGTTTGCCTCCTGTTGCAGATGCTCTTGTAGATCCCGAAAAAATTCAGAGTAGCTGAACGTCCAAACTGTAAAACAAAGAAGGATCGAAAGCATTCTGCGGTTCCTCCTGAGAAACCTTCAGCACACCTACCTATCTGAGCTGACAAAACTTCATTCAAAGTAAGTGAGATTGTCTCCTTGGATGTACTTGATAATTAACTGTTCAGTTTCAATAGGAAATGGCCTAAGAGCACCAGAATTGAATCCACAATGTTATCTGTCCATTCACTGCAATTGAGCTACAGTTGAACCTAAATCCTGGCAATAGTATGCTTAACCTTTGTTTGTTTCTTTGTATTTTAAAGACACCACTGTATCAACCATGATATACTGGGACTCAAGCAACGGCTTGGCACATATACATAATATGAGCTATTCGGATGGAAAGATCAAAGTCAACCAGGAAGGACTCTACTACGTGTATGCCAAGACATGTTTCAGACATAATCTGGATGTATCCGAGGAGCTCGAGCTGTGGAGAACGGGATTCAGTTACTGCAGTACGTTTACCATACAAAACATACGGCAACATGAAAATCTGCTTCTCATGAAGAGTGGG
The DNA here is from genome assembly GCA_030684275.1 of Acipenser oxyrinchus oxyrinchus. NCBI lineage: Eukaryota > Metazoa > Chordata > Actinopteri > Acipenseriformes > Acipenseridae > Acipenser > Acipenser oxyrinchus. The sequence continues at coordinate 28,726 of JAGXEW010000912.1, read as the reverse complement.
AGTGTCAAGCACTGGAACAAACATGTCAAATTCAGATTCTATTGCATACACCAAGGAGGGCTCTTCCCATTAAAGTCTGGGGACGACCTGTTTGTTAAAGTGTCCTATGCATCGTTACTGGATCCAACACAAGAGGCTAGCTATTTAGGAGCTTTTAAACTGAGCAATTTGGAATAAGTTATTTTATACAGAACATTGCAGTGTAAAAATCCTGCCTTATGAACATTCTTTTGAGAATAACAAAGAACCAAGAATAATGACTTTGTTTTATTTGTTACAATTTTGACTTTTGCCTTAAGTATTTACTTTCACAAAAAAGTGTGTGTGCTTTTTATATGATTAAAATCTAATTTTATATTTGATAATAATGATTTTAGGGTTACAGTTAATTATGTATTACAGTGTCTGTCGGCACATGAGATTTAAGATATTGTCTTGCCATTTGATGTTTTATTATTGAGCGGATGCACTTCTGGAGTTCCTGATGGAGTCAATGCAGCTCAAAGTCGGTTTCGGTTAAAGCGAATACCTTGTTTCCATCTTCATGTGAAGCCCATGTTTTGCACTTGATGGTGGTTGATTGTCTATCCACACTGCACTTGGTCAGCTGTACTGTCCATGTTCGATCTCAGGAGCTAGGCATGGTTGAACCACTTTTATGGAAGACCTCCATAAACTTCACCATGATGCTAGGGGTAAGGTGCTATTTCTGCAACCCTTTGTGGGGGCTGGATCCTGTCCACTTTGTGGTGTAAACAACACCACAGGTGCTAATCTTGTTATGCTATCTTAATTCCAAAATACGCCAAAAAGAAAACAAAACCGTCAAAGGTGATTTGTCATTTCTTTAGCTGATGTATTCTTTGGCTGGGGACCCTCCAGTAAACAAGATGCTGATAGTATAGGTCCCCATCATTGTTCTTGAACTAGAGTCTAGCCTCTGGCATGGACAGTCATGGAGGTATCTATACTACATACATAACTCCTTGAGCACAATGCATTGTAAATCACAATATTTCTGTTTGCTAATGGAACTAAAAGCGTATGCCGGTTACATGTATTTATTTGAGTGTAGGACAGGTGGAAACAAGATCAAAAGTGTGAAGGTCTGTGTATTTATAAATTGTCAGTGTTTTGAAAGAGCGGCAGACTGATCTTACAGCTGAACTGATTGTTTCCCATTTAGAGTTTTTAAGATTTTTTTTTTCGATGTTATTTATATCACTTAAAGTAATAAAATAAAACATACTTTTTTAAACGGTCTGTAATGTTTTGTATGAATGTGTTTGGCTTGTAACTCTTCCACATGGTGTGAACCTGTTTTCTATACTCATTCAGCACTAAGTAACTTTACAGTGGGGAGTTCCTGGGTACTCACTGAAAACAAGACCTTGGTCTCTGTGAGGAATTATTATAAAAAAGGGTTCTTTGCATTGAAATATTTTTCAGATCCAGTACTATATATTACTGGGATATTCACTTCTTGAGCTAAGGCTTTCATTGCTGTTACCGCAGGAGTAAACCCACCTACAACACAGGAAGTAGGTAACAGCAAGTTTTAATGTAATGTGTTGTACAGTGCTCTTTCACAGATTTGGTTCATTCACGCTAGGCCATATTGATTAGTATGTTGTACATGTGTATTACTGTCTAAAGCTGAGGGAACATAAAAACACTATTTCAGGAACAGTGGCTTGAAACCTGGTTCCAGGAGACTTGGAGACCTAGTCTGAGGCAATTTTGCTGTATCAAATCCCAAGTCTCCCCTGGTGTGCCATGCACTGTCCTGAAACCTAGTCTCCTGAAACCAAGTTCCAAACCACAAAGTGGCTTTGTGTTCCCTGAGCTTAAGAACCCTTGCCTAATTCACGTCCCTCAATATTCCACAACAATTTAAAGCCAGCTAGACAAGGGAGCAGTGTATGTAACTCTTCCAGCACTGAGTACCTGTCGTCCAGATCAGTGTGTTTACATTACCGAGCAGCAGCTCCAGTGGCTGGTGGCTGTGTTTACACTCGGGGCTGACGTCTCGGATGTGGCAACACCGTTCTTTTCCGCTGGGGTAGGAGAAGGTTCACCTATCAATTCCCATGTGACTGACACAGCCACATCTTCTTCTAAACCCTGGTGGTGTTCTCATTCCTCAAGCTGCACTAGCTGTGTTGGCTGCTTTCAGCTGCATTCTTCCTGAAGTCCAGCTGCAGCAGCGAGTAAAACTTGCTACACCCTTTGTTCCAGTGTAAAAGTCAATGGAGTTGTTCTTCCATTTTGCCATTGCCATTAACATCTTCACTAGGTTCAGTATTTATGAGGAGTGTTTTTACTTGTATTTACCAATAGTTTGTAAACTACAGGAGCCAACTTAGTTCTGAAATGTGCTGGCATGCAAGCTTCTTCCCTCCTTGACAGATTCAAATCCACTTTCAACATGGTCTCAGTGGTAGATGGAAACATGGCATTTTTATTTTTTATTTAGTCTGTCCAAGTTTTATTTTCCCCCAATTTGGAATGCCCAATCACTTTCCCCTCACGCAGCAGTTCCCCACATGAATCAGGACAGCTGAAGGTTCAGTGGGCATCCTCCGATCCCACGACCAAGCCAGCTTTCTGTTTCACCCAGGAACTTGAGCATGGATGTCAGCGAGCTTCCGACCTTGGAGGTCAGCCTTGCAGGTGTCTGCTCTGAGCTCACTGGGTGCCTGGCCAGCAGGGTTAGCTGTGGAGCGATGAGGAGAAACAGTCCCTGCGGTTTTGCCTCCCTAACCCACGGGAACGCCTGAGCCAATGCGACGCTCCTTCGGAGTCCCCAGTGAAGACCGTTCTATTTCTCTTAGCCAGGGCGCACACCACGTGGCTGCGCTTCTACCTGCTGTTTTGCTTATACACAAATATTGCTCTGGCTTCAGGATTTATAGCTAGCTAATGTCAGCGGAAAAGTACAAGCAAGAGTAATTAACAATCTGTTCCCTGCATTATTTTGATGAAGTCGATAGATTTTCAAATTCCTTGGCACCTGAAAAGCTCAATAAACTTTATAATAGAAACGCCAGGATGCATTCGTGTCACACCCACAGCTAAACATACAGTATATAAAAGTGTAAGTTGGCAGTGCTAGAGATTTCCTCTGGTACACTTTATTATTTACATCTGTACAAGAGCTTGCTGCTCCAAACTGTATAGTTGTCTTCAACCGGGTTTAGATGAAGTAGAGCAAGTGATGTGGAAGCATTCTAAGAGAATGTGGCAGTGCTGAAGCAAAGCGTGCCAGCCCTGTGCTCCCTACATTGAACTTATTATCACTACTGCTTACAATGCAGCAAACCCTTGCTCATAATGAGAGGTTTTCAAACAGTCTGGCACCAAGGACAACTGTGCTTGATTGAACCGATGTTCTGAAGAATCAGCTTAAAATGAAACGGAAAGCATTGTGCCTGGAGCGTGTCCCATAATTCATTGCAATACATACCCTTCTCATGTAACAATGTACTTGAACACTGACTGCAATTTACAGGTTTCTGTGCTTTTAAATATTACCAGCTGGCTAGCAACTACTAAATGGTTGAAGCAGCACATCAGAATAATTAGTGGATTGTATAAATGAGAGTTTAAATATATTGGTGCCTTTTCACAGGTCTGGATTAAAGAGCTGAGCTGCTATGAGTGTGAAACATGAGTTTCCCTCTTGTATTCTTCTATTAAACCCTTCTGGTTTCGCCCCTAGAACTACATGACTGTCGTTAGGGGTGACCAGTCATGCTAGCCCCCATAGGCACTCGATTCCAGGCCTGGTCTGCACATGCATCCCCTGCCAGTTTGAGAGGTTTGTGGGAGGGCCCTTGCTAAATGAATCCCTGTATCCTGTTTGTTTTACTGGGTTTGTTGGGGCTACAGTCCTTCGTTTGCAGCACACGTGCAAGGAGGAGTCTATTATGAAATGCCATTGTGAATGGCTCTCCTCTGCTACTGAACTGAACAGACAAGGCTGGGGCTTCTTTCTGTCATTGTCCTACAGCAACAGTTATGATGACATGAAAATAATAATGACAACCAAAGGACTCATTCAAGATAACAACTAAATCTAATGTTGTTTAGTTCTATTGATGTTTCAATAATAAATAAACAAAATGACATGTGTGAGAGCTTAAAAAGATCAGTAGGAGCAATACTTTGTCAATTGCTGTATACTGGGGTCATATAAATGTAATGACTGACTTCTCAAGAAAACAACCAATTCTGATCATCTTTAAAAGCTTTTAACGCATACAGTAACATGAGTTGCGACTGCTTTACAGAACAGCCATAGCAGACTGAAGGCTTTTCTATGCTGTTTGGAAGTGCTGAAGAGAAGTTTTTTGAACATAGTTGACTTGTTTGTTCCAGTTTCTACAGTGTTTTTGGAAGGAGACCACTTGGTGCTAGACTCTTCTTAGTCATCCAGAAAGTACATAAGGTCTGACTATGTCTGTTATGTGGTCAGGCTGAAGTTGTTTATCCTCTTAAGAAAAGAAACGCTGTTCAGTATTACATTAGAACAAGCTAATATCATTACATCCAAAACACTAAGATTAGACTAAAACTCGCGGTGTGACAATGAAAAATACCAGGATGTGTAGTGGATTACTTGGATGTCAGAACCAATACCCTGCAACATACATAGTACTGAGTGGGTTACGTCGCTTGAATGGAACAAACAATGGATATGTTTACAACATAAATAGAGTGATACGCCAGTGGCTGTCATTTTATGTAATTAAGGAGGGGCTATGCTAATATGTTGGATGTCACGCATTATAACAACCATGCTATTAATTATTCACGCATTACATTAAAAAGTACGATTTTTGAATGGTATTACTGCAGAAACGTTCCTGCTTACTGAATCGTGGCCTTCCGGGTTTACAGCTGATATGACCGGAACGTTGTACTTGTCAAATGTATTTATTTGTTAAATGTTTTTATTAAGAATCGCTCATAGCACAAACAGAGATTTTTAATGAGCAGTGTTAAAGTTTGTTTTAACCGCTCACTATTAAATGTGCTTTGTTTTACGGTCACCTCTTCTTACCCCATCAGGATAGCGGAACTTCATTCAAGGTAAAACGCATTTGCAATTTATGTTTATAATGAAAATGTACAGTACAAACAGATGACCTTGTTTTGAGATCATTCATAGAAGCCTGTTGTGTAATTCTACAGAATGTGCTTTTGATAATCATGGGGTGCACTGGCGTAGCCTTGCCACAGGGCTACAGGAGATGAGGAAGTATTTCTGTCTCAGTAAGATGACGATTCTTCAATTTGTCCCTTGAATTTGACACGTTTTGACCCATGGAACAATGTTAAACATAACAAACTGGCACTGGCCGACCCCTCCAACTGTCCCACGTGCTGAACATTCATTTCAGAAATCTAGAAAAGTACAGATATGATGACATCACAAATCTAGAAAAAGAACGTTCCACACTGAGAGCCAACAGTCGTTCATTTGATCCACTTATTTTTTTTCAGAATCCTTATATCCAAACATGCTGTATTGGATATCAACAGAGTGGTATAATGCATGTGACATTCAGCCTTTGTATTATAGCTAGTGCATCAAATCTGAGGCAACTTCTTGTAATACATCATTTCTCCCCTCAGCACCCACAGGGTCCATGTTTTCATGTGAGTGTGAATTAGGAGGAAGGCTGGTCACTCTGTTTATAGACCAGCAGCCCTGTGCTTTGCTATTCACATTCATGTTGCTGACCAGTGCAAATGCTCACGTTCTTCCTTTGCTGAGTAAGCTTGGGCTTTCTTTATTTTATTTTTTAAAGGGTAACACAGTTGTTTTGTTGTTATTAATTTACCCCTGATGTGAAATTTTACCATAAGATTGGATACCTTGTAAAAAGCATCATATGTTTCCTTTATCTACAAAGGCTAGTCTGGTACAAATCTGAATTTAATTGAATGCTTTCTGCATTTCCATTGCCAAGCTCTAAGCAACAGTTGTTTCTCCTTAAAGAGTAAGTAACAGGGTTACAAAAATATAGCGTTATAGGTCCCCGTGTTTGCTACAACTGTTTAAATAATGTACCTGTCACTTACATTTTCTTAACTTTTACACTTTTAACTTTTGTTTCAAAGCTCTTTTCAAAGGTCCGCTCCAGTGCACTGGGGTTTGAGATCTGTCCTCTAAATCACTGCAGGAAGAACAATAATTAAAACAAAAACAAAACAAAAAAATCTTCTTACACTCAGTGCAATAGAAAGGACATTTTGAAAAGAGCTTTGAAACAGACTTTAAAGTTCTAAGTGTAAAAAGTTGTCAGGATATTAACAATGAAAAAAAAATGACAGGTCCGTTATTTAAACAGTTGGAGCAGCATGTGGGGACGTGTAATTCTATTTACAGGTACGTTATTTAAACAGTTGTAGCAACACGTGTTCTCTCTGTAGAATTTTGGAATTTATAATGATATTTGTGTTCTCCTAACCTGGGGTTTGCTTCAATAGACAGTGAGGTCCACCCAGTATACTGCTTACCGTGCAATGATAGCAAAGCAAACATTTTCTCTCTTGTAACTAAGATGGCTGCAATACAAAGGTCATGTGATTTTTGGTTTTTGGATACTAGCTTCATATTTGGTATAGTACGAGAAGCGATTTCAGCGCTGTGCCGGCTTAGCGGGGTAAGGGAAACTCAGACTTGTTCACTGTGTGGTGTGTTGTGGCTTGTGTTTAAAATATATTTTAATAAATAACACCTCATGAATTGAGCCTCACAAAAGCAACACAAACCTGGAAGCAGAGAAGTATTATGTGAGTCTCTGATGTTTCCGTAGAACTCCATAGCTGGATATGACATGTTTATGTTGTCTCATCAGCAGGTTTTGGCAACACATGCTGTAGAACCAGTTTCATTTCTAGTTGATAAACACAGTTGTTGCCAGGGCTCGCTGAAACACTGAATTGGCGTCTCGTTGCCTTTATCATGCTGAATTCAAACTTGAAGCTAGTCCTGAGTGCACTCTCCATTAGGTGTGATTTATTATGTCTGCGCGGTTTGAGCGAAGGTTCTGTTTATATTTTACAACCAGCTCAAAAGGGGTAAATCTCCATCGATATGCATGAACATTGGTGTGTGTGTGGTCGGATTGACAGGCTCAACAAACCCTGTGAACGGGTAGCATTTGGTGAAATAGTTTTTGAGATACAGCGTGGCGATAAAACAGCTGTTTAAAAAAAAAAAAAAAATTAAGACGCTTTTGTATACACCTGTATCATTGTGATTGGTAACATGTTCAGTAAATGCATTATCTTTGCTGTCGAAATGTGCTTTAACCAACAACAGATTTCCATGTACTCAGAAATGTGAAATTCATGTTGAGGTATGATGTCATATGTGATGTCATGTGTGACAGGAAACATACACATAAGGGTAGAGAGTTAAGGTTGCGTGGCTACCTTAACTTACAATTTCCTAACCTTTTGGACATTTGCAAACAAACCTTAACGTTACTTTAACAAAGTTTTGCCATTGAATTTCCATAGTTTTGCAGAAGGCATCTTGAAAAATCAAACAACCAACAACAAGTATGTAAAGATTTTTTTTAAGCCAGGTTTATTGAGGCTAGAGGAGGGGGAAAGCAAAGACTGTCCCTGGAGGCTGGAGAGGTGGGGACAGCAAGGACTGTACCTGAGGCTGGAGAGGTGGGGATAGCAAGGACTGTACCTGAGGCTGGAGAGGTGGGGACAGCAATGGCTGCCTTGGAGGCTGAAGAGGTGGGGGCAGCAAGGACTCTACCTGAGGCTGAGGGCGTGGAAGCAGCAACGGCTGTACCGAGGCTAGAGAGGTGGGGAAAGCAACAGCTGCCTTGGAGGCTGAAGAGGTGGGGACAGTAGCGGCTGTACCTGAGGCTGCTGATGTGGCGTCAGCAACGGCTGTACCTGTGGCTGGAGAGGTGGCGTCAGCAACGGCTGTACCTGAGGCTGGTGATGTGGCGTCAGCAACGGCTGTACCTGAGGCTGGTGATGTGGCGTCAGCAACGGCTGTACCTGAGGCTGGTGATGTGGCGTCAGCAACGGCTGTACCTGAGGCTGGTGATGTGGCGTCGGCAACGGCTGTACCTGAGGCTGGAGAGGTGGCGTCAGCAACGGCTGTACCTGAGGCTGGAGAGGTGGCGTCAGCAACGGCTGTATCTGAGGCTGGTGATGTGGCGTCAGCAACGGCTGTACCTGAGGCTGGTGATGTGGCGTCGGCAACGGCTGTACCTGAGGCTGGAGAGGTGGCGTCAGCAACGGCTGTACCTGAGGCTGGTGATGTGGCGTCAGCAACGGCTGTACCTGAGGCTGGAGAGGTGGCGTCAGCAACGGCTGTACCTGAGGCTGGAGATGTGGCGTCAGCAACGGCTGTACCTGAGGCTGGAGAGGTGGCGTCAGCAACGGCTGTACCTGAGGCTGGAGAGGTGGCGTCAGCAACGGCTGTACCTGAGGCTGGTGATGTGGCGTCGGCAACGGCTGTACCTGAGGCTGGAGAGGTGGCGTCAGCAACGGCTGTACCTGAGGCTGGTGATGTGGCGTCAGCAACGGCTGTACCTGAGGCTGGAGAGGTGGCGTCAGCAACGGCTGTACCTGAGGCTGGTGATGTGGCGTCAGCAACGGCTGTACCTGAGGCTGGAGAGGTGGCGTCAGCAACGGCTGTACCTGAGGCTGGAGATGTGGCTTTCCCCACCTCTCTAGCCTCTGTACAGCCGTTGCTGCTTCCACGTCCTCAGCCTCAGGTAGAGTCCTTGCTGCCCCCACCTCTTCAGCCTCCAAGGCAGCCATTGCTGTCCCCACCTCTCCAGCCTCAGGTACAGTCCTTGCTATCCCCACCTCTCCAGCCTCAGGTACAGCCGCTACTGTCCCCACCTCTTCAGCCTCCAAGGCAGCTGTTGCTTTCCCCACCTCTCTAGCCTCGGTACAGCCGTTGCTGCTTCCACGTCCTCAGCCTCAGGTAGAGTCCTGCTGCCCCCACCTCTTCAGCCTCCAAGGCAGCCATTGCTGTCCCCACCTCTCCAGCCTCAGGTACAGTCCTTGCTATCCCCACCTCTCCAGCCTCAGGTACAGTCCTTGCTGTCCCCACCTCTCCAGCCTCCAGGGACAGTCTTTGCTTTCCCCCTCCTCTAGCCTCAATAAACCTGGCTTAAAAAAATCTTTACATACTTGTTGTTGGTTGTTTGATTTTTCAAGATGCCTTCTGCAAAACTATGGAAATTCAATGGCAAAACTTTGTTAAAGTAACGTTAAGGTTTGTTTGCAAATGTCCAAAGGTTAGGAAATTGTAAGTTAAGGTAGCCACGCAACCTTAACTCTCTACCCTATGTGTATGTTTCCTGTCACACATGACATCACATATGACATCATACCTCAACATGAATTTCACATTTCTGAGTACATGGAAATCTGTTGTTGGTTAAAGCACATTTCGACAGCAAAGATAATGCATTTACTGAACATGTTACCAATCACAATGACTTCCGTATGGCCAGTCTTCAGGGAGAATTTGTCATGTGCTTAGTGATGTCATTGCCCATGTCATTGATGATGTCATATGTGATGTCAAGTGTGACAGGACACATACACATAAGGGTGCAGAGTTAAGGTTGCATGTCTACCTTAACTTGCAATTTTGCAATTTATGTAAATATATCCCAGCATAAGAAATGTCAGGTGTCCTGTTTTTGCATTTTGAAAAGGTGGTCACCCTAGTCGTGACCCATATTTGGGTCGCAACCCCCACTTTGGGAAACATTTATTGCATAAGAGACATCATTTCACACAGTCTGAGCAACTTCGGCTTAGCCTCATGATCCTCTCGCCAAACTGTATGAGAGGATTTGTCTTATACAATGAGACACCCTACACACGTCATATTAACTTACTGTAACACTGAGATGGGGTGAGTTTGAAGTGAACCTGTTACCTCTTTAGCACATGGCTGAGGGTTATGAAATGGTTTGTGCTGTTACTGTGCAACACATGAATGGCTATCTGTGTTCTGATTGGCTGATTTGACCTTGAGTGTTGTATAAATTGTAACCATGGTCTATGCACTGCAGTTCGAACGCACTTCCTTGTGCAGCCTCGATGCTTTAAACCTGCTGTTCTGTTTCACATGCATGGATAGCATTGGCACAAACACTGCTTTGTTTCCATTGAAGAGCTGTCATCAGACCTGTAAAAGCAATCATTTACCCCTCGGAGCTGAGTTGTGACTGAGACTCTCCCAGGTGGTGATGTAGTTCATATCTAGACAGCCACAGTATTTTGTTCTCAGAATGTTGGCAAGTGCTGCAGGGGACAGAGGAGATATAAGCTTTCCTGACCCAAGGCTCATCTGACCTGTATGTAAATATGAAATGAAATGTAAATGTTACAGGACATGGGCTGGGTGTGAACCAGCAACCCGTGAACACCTCAAGTGAGCGTCTCAACCACAATGCAAAGAGCCAGGCTCGTCTGCATTCGTGGTTTCAGTGCTTTTAAACTCATCTCATCTCATCGACTGGGAAGAGGACAGAAACCATAACATCAGAGCCTCAAACAACACTGCACACCACATAAACAAGACTTTTAACAAAACAAAGAAACAAAACGACTTAAAAGCGTTCTGAGCAAAACACACAAGATGAGCAAATATGACCCCATAGAGAAGTAGCTCCTGTTGTCCCCCAGTGTAGCTCCTGTTGTCCCCCAGTGTAGCTCCTGGTGTCCCCCAGTGTAGCTCCTGTTGTCCCCCAGTGTAGCTCCTGGTGTCCCCCAGTGTAGGTCCTGGTGTCCCCACCCAGTGTTGTCCCCCCAGTGTAGCTCCTGGTGTCCCCACCCAGTGTTGTCCCCCCAGTGTAGCTCCCGGTGTCCCCAGTGTAGCTCCTGGTGTCCCCACCCAGTGTTGTCCCCCCAGTGTAGCTCCTGGTGTCCCCCAGTGTAGCTCCTGGTGTCCCCAGTGTAGCTCCCGCTGTCCCCCAGTGTAACTCCTGTTGTCCCCCAGTGTAGCTCCTGGTGTCCCCCAGTGTAGCTCCGCTGTCCCCCAGTGTAACTCCTGGTGTCCCCCAGTGTAGCTCCTGTTGTCCCCCAGTGTAGCTCCTGGTGCCCCCCAGTGTAGCTCCTGGTGTCCCACTCAGTGTTGTCCCCCCAGTGTAGCTCCTGGTGTCCCCACCCAGTGTTGTCCCCCCAGTGTAGCTCCCGGTGTCCCCAGTGTAGCTCCTGGTGTCCCCACCCAGTGTTGTCCCCCCAGTGTAGCTCCTGGTGTCCCCCAGTGTAGCTCCTGGTGTCCCCCAGTGTAGCTCCCGCTGTCCCCAGTGTAGCTCCTGTTGTCCCCCAGTGTAGCTCCTGGTGTCCCCAGTGTAGCTCCTGGTGTCCACCCCAGTGTAGCTCCTGGTGTCCCTCCAGTGTAGCTCCTGTTGTCCCCAGTGTAGCTCCTGGTGTCCCCCAGTGTTGCTCCGCTGTCCCCCAGTGTAACTCCTGGTGTCCCCAGTGTAGCTCCTGTTGTCCCCCAGTGTAGCTCCTGGTGTCAGAGAGTGAGTGCTTATATGTACAATATCACACATTTGAGTTTTGCATACAGTGGCTCTTGAGAAGCATCTGTCCGATTGTGCAGAAGCTTGCAAAGAGTCTGCTTTATCAGGGATATCATCATTATTAGGGTTATGGAGGCTATCTGTATTTCACACTTATGGTTTTACAAATATCAAAATACTAATTGAACTGTGATGAAACGTGGTTTTAGACATTCTTTAGCACACGTTATTCAGAATATGAGAATACAACTTTTCATAGTACTGATGTGGCTTATTGAAAGCAAGGGACTAATTAACATGGTGGGGCCCTATTCTAACTTCCCTAAGGCTCTGGGATTGATGCCTAGACTGACTGGCTCATTGCATTTTAGAAATGATTGCAAAACCTTGGTTCAATTCCAAAACTCACTAACATAAATATGTGGGTAAATCTTTAAGCTTGTCGGTTTTTAGCAGTGTATAATATACTACATACAATCCAATAATTCAGTATCTTTAATTTTAGACTTGATCTCATTATTACAGCTATTTCATGTATTATTCATTTTGTAGTGAATAATATAGTCATGGTCTGTTTCCTAATGAAGTGGGACTTGGGGTGAGGGTGTTTCCTATCGTATCTAGCAGGGGAGGGAGTAACAGGGGTGGAAGGATTAGGCAGTGTTTCCGGTCGGAAATGTTTTACCGGTAACAGCATAAAACGTCATCGGCATTCGTCTGACACCTGTCCACTCTTAAGACAGCACACATACAAAAGTACAAAATAATAATAATAATTTCAGATATAACAGTTTGTTTTCAAAAACTGTCGAAACATTTTTCAGCAGTTCATTCATTTTCATTGATCATGTTCAATTTGAAGCCATCTTCTAATCACATTAAGTGCAAAAGTATTTTGAACTCATTTAAAGCTCAGTCCATGAGCAAATGTAATTGAATGTTTCCTGCTGGCTAGTGAGGTTGCAAGCGTATCCTTTATGTCTGTATTACTGACAGCTGTATTTTGTGCCGGGAGGTTAGACTCTCTGTTATACAGCTCTTTGTTTGAGCTCAGTCTTTGATGAAAGGTAATTGTGCTCTGGGTTCTCACATCTGATGAACACCATTTCCATTGTATCCTATGGTGGTGTTCAGACTGAACCTTTGGACATCTATGGAGGCTAGAGAGTGCCCAGGACATTTATGAATATTCTGAAAAATCTTTCTTTACCGCAGTTAGCTATGGGCTTTTTGGTAACACTTTACATTGTATCTAATTACTGTGTATTTACATAGTAGTTACTTAGTAAATACATGTGTACTTACACATCATTACAATGCACCATATGTGCACACAATTGTATCACACTAGGGTTAGGGTTAGGGATAGGGCAGGGGTGTCCAAAGTTTGCAGAGCAGAGGGCTGCATAGGAAGGATACTGTGGGCCCGTGGGCATAATGTGACCAAATTAAGTCAATTTAATAGGTAACATATATATATATATATATATATATATATATATATATATATATATATATATATATATATATACAGTACTGTGCAAAAGTTTTAGGCAGGTGTGAAAAAATGCTGTAAAGTAAGAATTCTTTCAAAATAGACATGTTAATAGATTATATTTATCAATTAACTAAATGCAAAGTGAGTGAACAGAAGAAAAATCTAAATCAAATCCATATTTGGTGTGACCACCCTTTGCCTTCAAAACAGCATCAAGCATCAATTCTTCTAGGTACACTTGCACACAGTTTTTGAAGGAACTTCGGCAGGTAGGTTGGCCCAAACATCTTGGAGAACTAACCACAGTTCTTCTGTGGATTTAGGCAGCCTCAGTTGCTTCTCTCTCTTCATGTAATCCCAGACAGACTCGATGATGTTGAGATCAGAGCTCTGTGGGGCCATACCATCACTTCCAGGACTCCTTGTTCTTCTTTACGCTGAAGATAGTTCTTAATGACTTTCACTGTATGTTTGGGGTCGTTGTCATGCTGCAGAATAAATTTGGGGCCAATCAGATGCCTCCCTGATGGTATTGCATGATGGATAAGTATCTGCCTGTACTTCTCAGAATTGAGGAGACCATTAATTCTGACCAAATCCCCAACTCCATTTGCAGAAATGCAGCCCCAAACTTGCAAGGAACCTCCACCATGCTTCACTGTTGCCTGCAGACACTCATTCGTGTGCGCTCTCCAGCCCTTCGGTGAACAAACTGCCTTCTGCTACAGCCAAATATTTCAAATTTTGACTCATCAGTCCAGAGCACCTGCTGCCATTTTTCTGCACCCCAGTTCCTGTGTTTTCGTGCATAGTTGAGTCGCTTGGCCTTGTTTCCACGTCGAGGTATGGCTTTTTGGCCGCAAGTCTTCCATGAAGGCCACTTTTGACCAGACTTCTCCGGACAGTAGATGGGTGTACCAGGGTCCCACTGTTTTCTGCCAGTTCTGAGCTGATGGCACTGCTGGACATCTTCCGATTGCGAAGGGAAGTAAGCATGATGTGTCTTTCATCTGCTGCAGTAAGTTTCCTTGGCCGACCACTGCGTCTACGGTCCTCAACGTTGCCCGTTTCTTTGTGCTTCTTCAAAAGAGCTTGGACAGCACATCTGGAAACCCCTGTCTGCCTTGAAATTTCTGCCTGGGAGAGACCTTGCTGATGCAGTATAACTACCTTGTGTCTTGTTGCTGTGCTCAGTCTTGCCATGGTGTATGACTTTTGACAGTAAACTGTCTTCAGCAACCTCACCTTGTTAGCTGAGTTTGGCTGTTCCTCACCCAGTTTTATTCCTCCTACACAGCTGTTTCTGTTTCAGTTAATGATTGTGTTTCAACCTACATATTGAATTGATGATCATTAGCACCTGTTTGGTATAATTGTTTAATCATACACCTGACTATATGCCTACAAAATCCCTGACTTTGTGCAAGTGTACCTAGAAGAATTGATGCTGTTTTGAAGGCAAAGGGTGGTCACACCAAATATGGATTTGATTTAGATTTTCTTCTGTTCACTCACTTTGCATTTAGTTAATTGATAAATATAATCTATTAACATGTCTATTTTTGAAAGCATTCTTACTTTACAGCATTTTTCACACCTGCCTAAAACTTTTGCACAGTACTGTATATATATATATATATATATATATATATATATATATATATATATATATATATACAGTACTGTGCAAAAGTTTTAGGCAGGTGAAAAATGCTGTAAAGTAAGAATGCTTTCAAAAATAGACATGTTAATAGATTATATTTATCAATTAACTAAATGCAAAGTGAGTGAACAGAAGAAAATCTAAATCAAATCCATATTGGTGTAACCACCCTTGCCTTCAAAACAGCATCAAGCATCAATTCTTCTAGGTACACTTGCACACAGTTTTGAAGGAACTTCGGCAGGTAGGTTGGCCCAAACATCTTGGAGAACTAACCACAGTTCTTCTGTGGATTTAGGCAGCCTCAGTTGCTTCTCTCTCTTCATGTAATCCCAGACAGACTCGATGATGTTGAGATCAGGGCTCTGTGGGGGCCATACCATCACTTCCAGGACTCCTTCTTGTTCTTTACGCTGAAGATAGTTCTTAATGACTTTCTCTGTATGTTTGGGGTCGTTGTCATGCTGCAGAATAAATTTGGGGCCAATCAGATGCCTCCCTGATGGTATTGCATGATGGATAAGTATCTGCCTGTACTTCTCAGCATTGAGGAGACCATTAATTCTGACCAAATCCCCAACTCCATTTGCAGAAATGCAGCCCCAAACTTGCAAGGAACCTCCACCATGCTTCACTATTGCCTGCAGACACTCATTCGTGTACGCTCTCCAGCCCTTCGCGAACAAACTGCCTTCTGCTGCAGCCAAATATTTCAAATTTTGACTCATCAGTCCAGAGCACCTGCTGCCATTTTTCTGCACCCCAGTTCCTGTGTTTTCGTGCATAGTTGAGTTGCTTGGCCTTGTTTCCACGTCGGAGGTATGGCTTTTGGCCGCAAGTCTTCCATGAAGGCCACTTCTGACCAGACTTCTCCGGACAGTAGATGGGTGTACCAGGGTCCCACTGTTTTCTGCCAATTCTGAGCTGATGGCACTGCTGGACATCTTCCGATTGCGAAGGAAGTAAGCATGATGTGTCTTTCATCTGCTGCAGTAAGTTTCCTTGGCCAACCACTGCATCTACGGTCCTCAACGTTGCCCGTTTCTTTGTGCTTCTTCAAAGAGCTTGGACAGGAAACCCCTGTCTGCCTTGAAATTTCTGCCTGGGAGAGACCTTGCTGATGCAGTATAACTACCTTGTGTCTTGTTGCTGTGCTCATTAGCACCTGTTTGGTATAATTGTTTAATCATACACCTGACTATATGCCTACAAAATCCCTGACTTTGTGTAAGTGTACCTAGAAGAATTGATGCTGTTTTGAAGGCAAAGGGTGGTCATACCAAATATGGATTTGATTTAGATTTTTCTTCTGTTCACTCACTTTGCATTTAGTTAATTGATAAATATAATCTATTAACATGTCTATTTTTGAAAGCATTCTTACTTTACAGCATTTTTCACACCTGCCTAAAACTTTTGCACAGTACTGTATATATATATATATATATATATATATATATATATATATATATATATATATATATATATATATATATATATATATATATATATATATATTAGCAATGCCAATGCCAGTAACAGTAACAGCCAATTCAATAAATTGTAAAATGAAATCATTAGCATTTATTCATGTTGTCAGTGACTACAACAAGCTATTCAATAAAAAGAATATGATTACCATCTGCACGCATGGTATGTGGGGCAGACTAAAAAACAGTTTTTTATGCTCCTTTAATTTCCACTCGATTACGATTGAGCGATGGGTATTCTGCATTTTCACTCTCTGGCTAGGGTTGAGTTATCATGAAATAAACAATGCTATACCCACCGCCTCAATAATAATCAATTGTATCTTAAACTTTAAAGGAGAGTAAATTATATCATCATGTTAAAATAAATATTGCTGCGTAGTTAATTCCTTGCAAAGACTCTCCGCCCTCCTATTCCTCAGCTCACCCACGTATTGATCATGCTATTGTCTTTCATGACTCCAATGGACTGTTTGCACAGAAGACAGAGAGGTTTGCCCTGCTTCTCAATTACGAAATATTTTTCTGTCCATTGGTTTCTTCTTGCACATGGCTTGCGTAGCTGAGTTCACTATCTCACAAACTGTCATGCACGTAGAAACTGTTGCGTCAGTCTCTAATCAGTGTTCATGAGTAGTACGGGTTCCTATGTAACACATGTATTTACTAAGTAACTACTATGTAAATACACAGTAAATAGAGACACAATGAAAAGTGTTACATTGTTTTTGTTGTTTTTACCATATCTGTGATATACATACCAGTGCATTGCCATGATTTTACGACACTTTGCCAAGCTTTTCTCATGGCAAACCACCGTTACTGTAGCTGCTAGAAAGGCTGAGCTAGACATTCCTGGCTATGTGTGGAGAAGACGACTGACTCTGGGATGGAATATGCGTATGTTGGAAGTGTGGAAATGGCTCGGTTTGGGATAAGGGTGAGGTTAGTATATGTGTGGTCTCCTTTGCGGTCTCCCTTTTCTGATGAGTGAGATACAGAACTATGCTGTTTTCCAAGCCTAAAGCACATCCATGATTCATGATATGAATACAATTCTAAACAATGTCACAGAGATAAAATGAGCTCAATGCTTTTAAACGTTTGCACTTAGAATGACCTAATTGCCAAAAGGTATCCTGAAAGCACTCATTAAATGTATAAAACTAGAATGTAACAGAAGCCCTCCTATTTAGCATTAAGTTGTATCTCACTTATCAGGTTACATCATAACAGAAAAAAAACATGGTGGCAAAAACCCCACTGAAGTAAAGAACAATACAAATTGTAATGTGACACGGATAGGATAGCTGTAATAGGATGACATTGTTGTAATGTGACACGGATAGGATAGCTGTAATAGGATGACATTGTTGTAATGTGACACGGATAGGATAGCTGTAATAGGATGACATTGTTGTAATGTGACACGGATAGGATAGCTGTAATAGGATGACATTGTTGTAATGTGACACGGATAGGATAGCTGTAATAGGATGACATTGTTGTAATGTGACACGGATAGGATAGCTGTAATAGGATGACATTGTTGTAATGTGACACGGATAGGATAGCTGTAATAGGATGACATTGTTGTAATGTGGCACGGATAGGATAGCTGTAATAGGATGACATTGTTGTAATGTGACACGGATAGGATAGCTGTAATAGGATGACATTGTTGTAATGTGACACGGATAGGATAGCTGTAATAGGATGACATTGTTGTAATGTGACACGGATAGGATAGCTGTAATAAGATGACATTGTTGTAATGTGACACGGATAGGATAGCTGTAATAGGATGACATTGTTGTAATGTGACACGGATAGGATAGCTGTAATAGGATGACATTGTTGTAATGTGACACGGATAGGATAGCTGTAATAGGATGACATTGTTGTAATGTGACACGGATAGGATAGCTGTAATAGGATGACATTGTTGTAATGTGACACGGATAGGATAGCTGTAATAGGATGACATTGTTGTAATGTGACACGGATAGGATAGCTGTAATAGGATGACATTGTTGTAATGTGACACGGATAGGATAGCTGTAATAGGATGACATTGTTGTAATGTGACACGGATAGGATAGCTGTAATAGGATGACATTGTTGTAATGTGACACGGATAGGATAGCTGTAATAGGATGACATTGTTGTAATGTGACACGGATAGGATAGCTGTAATAGGATGACATTGTTGTAATGTGACACGGATAGGATAGCTGTAATAGGATGACATTGTTGTAATGTGACACGGATAGGATAGCTGTAATAGGATGACATTGTTGTAATGTGACACGGATAGGATAGCTGTAATAGGATGACATTGTTGTAATGTGACACGGATAGGATAGCTGTAATAGGATGACATTGTTGTAATGTGACACGGATAGGATAGCTGTAATAGGATGACATTGTTGTAATGTGACACGGATAGGATAGCTGTAATAGGATGACATTGTTGTAATGTGACACGGATAGGATAGCTGTAATAGGATGACATTGTTGTAATGTGACACGGATAGGATAGCTGTAATAGGATGACATTGTTGTAATGTGACACGGATAGGATAGCTGTAATAGGATGACATTGTTGTAATGTGACACGGATAGGATAGCTGTAATAGGATGACGTTGTAATGTGACACGGATAGGATAGCTGTAATAGGATGACATTGTTGTAATGTGACACGGATAGGATAGCTGTAATAGGATGACATTGTTGTAATGTGACACGGATAGGATAGCTGTAATAGGATGACATTGTTGTAATGTGACACGGATAGGATAGCTGTAATAGGATGACATTGTTGTAATGTGGCACGGATAGGATAGCTGTAATAGGATGACATTGTTGTAATGTTCTATTGAGCAGTAAATAACCTGAGGTCTATACTGGTAATACAGCTCTTGTTTGTAAAATTCCTGAGATGTTTCTACTGACTCTCATAGTAATACACAAATTATAATAGTGCAAATAGCAAAGTCAGAGACTTGATACCCTGAGATTATATTATATTTTACAACAAGCTATGTGGGTTCATTATAATTAGTTGTTTACAAGTCAGAATAGAGACATTATATACAGCCTTATAATAAATCATTTTAGAGGTGGCAAGTGGTGTGGTTTGGATTAAACCTTTAATATCGGAGGCTTACTCAAGAACAAATAAAGACACAGAGGCCACATATTCTCTGGTGGCCTTCTATACAGACCATGTATGGTCATAGCATACCAAAGGAAACATTAGGTAGTTATTTATGTTACATTTGTCGAGCACACACAATGTAAAAAGTGTTGTTTTTTTTAAATTACAAGTAATTACAAAAGAACCACATTAGGAAATAATTACAAGCACCACAAAAACAGAATACAATTCTGAAAATCTAATTTAAAGTTACTTACTGTACTGCTTTTGCTATAAGTGTTGCATTTTACCACAGGTGGCATTTCATATGACTAAGCACTGGAATAAGTTCTTATCGCAAATAGACGAAACATCAAAATGTATTTGGAAGTAATACGTGAGCTTGTTTATAATTACATTTCAATTCCTGGCATTCGCTGTAAAGTGTCAACCGCTGTGCATTGAGAATTGGGTCGCTAGGTAACGCATTTCATGGGCAGTGCAGAAAGGGGACATTGCTTTCTGAATGTGGTAAAGGTTTCCTGTTGAAACCCCTTTGAATCTCTGTGTGTTTGTGTTGATTTCACAGGGAAACAGCCCGTTCTTGCCATCTGCAAACACATTTTTCGTGGTCGTTACCAAACTATTACTTTAATATTGGTATCTAGGGTACTTCAGTGTGACCTGCGTAGTTTCCATGAAATGTGTGAACTGAAACCCACCTGTAGAAAAGAAATGTAACTACGAACGCAGGTAATGTACATGGCAAGTCATTCCTAAATACTTTCATTAACCCAGAACAAAAATTACTATGCTACAATGCAGTTATTTGTTAATGTTGTCATGGCAACCCCAGTTTTACTATATAAGAAAAACTGTGCAAATACTTGGCAGGAGAAGATGATATTCTGGTAGTACATTACTATACAATGTGCTGCATTGGATTTGTCCTCAGGCTTAATCACACACCCAATGTCTCCAATGATGTCACCAAAACAAACGCCATCTTGTAATTTCTTATTATTTTATACCTCCACAGGTTCTAGACAACGCCTATGCGGGGGTAGAGTAGACGACACAGAACTAGGAGGAAATCCAAATGGATTTTGACTGCATACAGTGCTGGGCTGAACCATTGCAAACAGAATGTAAAATAATACAGTCAGTCACAGCGTGATAGAACCAGTGGGTGGTACAGAACTCCACTAGCAGATTTGTCTCAGTTCATGACATGCTCTTATGTTTGAAACACTCTGGATTTGTATGTTTAGTGATATTCCAGTCATGCATTTTTTACCTGCCCTCTGTATTTCGTAGCAGGGTGTGCTTTTTCTTGTTTTTTTTGTGTTTTTTTAAAAAAAAAAGTATCATGATCCTGCCTGTTGAGTGCTGTATGCAAAAAAAAAAAACCATAAAAACCTGCTTTTTGTTTAACCATTTGACTGCCACTGAATGATCACATACTGTACGTTCTTCATCACCTTCATCAAGTAATGCAAAAGTGCACATTTTCTACTCTCCTTTAAAATGTAATTATTTCCCTTGAATTAACCTTGATTGTTTCAATTAAGCTGTAAAGAGACCGGTAATTATGCAAGGGTAACTGGTAATTGTGGATTTAATTGCGGCCTTTTCCCCCTTTCTAGCCTCTTGCTTCTATGTGGGTGAGGATTTTGAAAGTCAGCAACATTCTCTGACCTGCCAAAAAATGTTTTGAAGAGCATGAGATGGATTCAAACTATGTATAACAGAATGCCACCACCTAGTATAGTGCATGTATCTATTTGTATCTATAATCGTTCATTTAGCAAGAAAGCAGATTCCTTAAGTGGATTAATATGTAACCATTGGTTACACCTCTCTCATTATTTAAAATTTTCATTGGTTGAAATAGCTGCGGTTCACGATGTCACGTGTACCAAATTTGATTGACAGATATGTTTACCAATCAAAGCTGTAAACAATGAAAGATATGGATGGAAAGTATGACTAATCGGGAATTTAGTTAGTAAAAATGATAGATACAGTACTATTTTATTGAACACGGTAGCAGAATTCTGAAATGATTTGTTTACATTGTAAACCCTGCCCCATATGGAATCAATGAAGCAGTGTGAACTGACAGGAGATAATGAGGGGATTACATTCATGAAACAGGGTACAGAGGTGAACCACTTTATCAATTATAGTCACTTTAGGTGTTAAAAAGTTGTAAAAGAACTCAAATAATGTGTAGACCGTGAAAGAAAAAATAATAGGCAGGGGCAGTCAATGATTTAACCCAGTAAAATTATATATATATATATATATATATATATATATATATATATATATATATATATATATATATATATATATATATTAGTGCTGTCACTCGATTAAAGATTTTGATTGGTTGATTTATGGGCATTAGTTGATTAACACACCTGATAACACTATTACACAAGCCCAAGGGCCAGAGCACCAGATACGCATACTGTTTAACCACTCTGGAGTAACCCCTAAACAGCAAAATTATTAGCAACACACAAATACGGAAACAAAAATACTCTTTGGTTTATAACTAAATCAACAGTTTGTTATGTTGGTCAGGATAAATGCGCACGCTGGATTTTACCACAGTGCTCACCACAGCTCTAATTACAATGCACACGAGTAACGTTACAGACACACGTTTGGCAATCATTTAAATGAATGTAGATAAACATTCCCTTTCCTAATATGTATCTTCATCCATAGCACACTATCAGCAATCCTTGTAGAAAACAAGACAACAATTATGATTTTGAAACAATTTTAACCCCTTTTTATACAAGCTTAAAACCAGTGTCCTACCACTTCCTGGGAGAGAGACGCACGTCAAATCAGCACCTCCATAAATAGCAGCACGCATTTCTCTGTGTACCCAGAATGCAACATTAATGTGATCAAATCTTTAGGTGATTAATTGGTCCGATTAATTTGTTAATTTGAACAGCCCTATATATATATATATATATATATATATATATATATATATATATATATATATATATATATATATCATGAAGAGGAAAACAAGAGAACAGCAAAAACACCACAAAAGCTTTTCCAGGAAACAACACTGTGAAGGATAAACTATTATACCGGATCTCTAAGTAAATAGACTGTCACTCTATAAGAGTTCAGTCAACTTAAAAACTCTGTTGATTCAGTGTGTCAGCCTAACACAGCTCAGCTGCTTATCAGGAATACCTGTTAGTACTTCACCCTCAGCCTTCACCTCCTGAATTCCTTGAAAAAGTCAGTCATTTATTTACTTAATTTATTATCTGTGCCAGGGCCTGGTCTTTTTACAATAGTATGTTACTGAGCCAAAAGTGCTTTCTTTAAAAAATGGAGTCATGAGCTAAAATAAATAACTGTACTAGTGCCAGCCCACACCTAGCACCAACTTGGGTGTAAAGGTAAAGCATCTATCACCTATCTGAACAGGTGAGTCTGAATGCACATACTACACAAAGACAGCACAGGGAAAGAAAAGACAATGCTTTATAAATCAGTGCAGAGTTCAACCAAGATTTGACAGGGATCCAAACCAAAGCTCAGGGAAACACAGCCTTAATATACAGAGAGACAAGCCACTTTAACCTAAGTTAACATGGCACTGTGCAACATTTTGAAGAAGAAAAACTAAATTAGTCATTTTTTTTTTTTATCCATAACTAAAACAAAAGAATGCATTAGCTCCTTAAACAATATTTTTCCACTGATTTTGCTCAAAGTGTGGTTTTTTAAAAATGTCATCTTTCCCTGTAAAGGAAGTTCATGATCTGCATCACTGCTGTGGTTTTCTAAAGCAATTTCTATATTATGGTATTATCATGTGTGTAGCAATGAAGGCAGACACAGAGTTTAAGGCTTAACTGAATGAAAAAAAAGCCATCTGAATGTTATTATAGCAACCCGGGGAAGTGAACTCATGAGAGGATGCCTGTTGTTTAATCCCTACAAGGTGTTGTTTAAAGCCTTCACTGCAAAGAGATTCACAAATACAAGAGTCTGATTTGCGAGGGTTGACATGCAAGGCTGGATGGACTGCATACAGAGACATTCACAGGGGCTGCCTGTGAATGCAGAGGTTTTTAAAGACTACATTGATAACTGGGTAGGAAGAAGATCTCAGACTGGTTTGGGTGCTGTTACAACAAGAAAACCTTCCTTTTTCTGTACAGCAAGTGCACAAGATTACAGAAAAAAGGTACAACAACATATTCCTGCTTGGACAGGAAGAATATATAAAAAAGGAATAGGTGCTTTTCAGCAGCCAATCACAGGTCACTGTAATGTCAACCCCACCTCCCCCACTGGATAGTGGTGACACTTTTCAATGCTGGGTGCTGTTGAGATAGTATACAGGTTTACAGTACTGGCAGCTGAAATCTCATTTTTTTGCTTCAAAATATGACATCTCACTCACAGAGTTTGCAAGATCTTGGAGTTCAGATTCGTAACTCTTTTACGAAATCCTCTTTTTTTTTTTAGGTTGCATGGCAAGGGCTGTGCTACTGGCTGATGGGTGCGTGACCTGACTGGTATAAATAAGGTCTCTTATTTCCTTGCTTGTCAGATTAATCTTGACCTGACAGGAACATTTTGCCCAGCTACAAAAATGAAAATCCAGTATTGTTTGTTTTTTTAATTGAAAAGATGTTCCACTCAGAGTAAGGACAGTAGGTCCCTTTATGTCATGACGTTCACAAGGCATTTAAGTAATTACTCAAAACTCTGCCGCTGTCAGATTTTCACTCCCCATTGAGGGGAAGTCCCAATCATGGTTACTGTCAGCATCTAGATGTGATTCATATCTCACCACATAAAAACATTATAGCTTTGTGAACTAGTAACTATAAAGTTAAAGCTGCCCTGTTGCTATTTCATAGGCAGGGTGCTGTGGTGAGAATGTAAATGGCAGTGCCCAGGCTGGATAACACAAACTGGCTCTCTCCTTTGCTACTCTACTTATTAGAAAGTCAGTGAAATGTTGCTTGAATTAAAGAATTCATGAATATTCTCGTATACTTTCTCTTCAATTGGAGCAGTATTGTCAAAAACCTGTCAAAGCCCATTGTTAGTAGATTTGATATTTGCTATCTTTTAAACTTTTGCACCTACATTTCAAGCTGTACTGCTATTACGAATGATTGTCGCGATTCTTAGATGCAGATTAAAAGAGTGGTGAAGGTGTGAGCCAATACCTTCATCAGTGTTATTGGCTTGCCTGTTTTCTAGTAGTGTTTAAAAGTGCTGTCAAAGGCTCTTGAATATATTTATAAAATGATGTTACTGCCAGATCGCTGAACTCCTTTGAAGTAATCGCAAGATGTTGATTGTAGTCTAAAAGGCCATACTATTGGTCAAATGTAATGGCAAATTCTTTGCCCTGGAAGTATATTGTGCTCTGGGTTTATTTTACAGAGTTGATATAGTTGCGTCTTAGCAGGTGGTGCAGTTACTTCTGTTTTTATGGAGTCGGAGGAATACCTCTGAAGTGTTTGAATTTCGTGCACCTTCTGTGTAGTTTCATTTGTTTCAGATAAATACAACCCTGCAACACTGGCATCTAAATCACACAATGAAGTGGTAGCAGCAGGGTTAGGAAACCACAGGAATGGGGAGATATACAGCATGCTGGCACCTGGAGCTCATTAGTCATGTCAGGGTTTTCCCAAATTCAGTTTATTCCAATAAAACAAGAAATTACCGTTTCCAAGAAGAATCACTTTTAAATATTTAAGTACAAATTTGCCGATGCAGGATTATTATTTTCTGCAGAATTCTTATAATGTGAGAAGCTAATTAAATATTCCAGAAATCTAAAATATAGTGCACTGCCATTCACTGTGTACTCTGCCCAGCCACTACAACATTGCCCTGAATTAGTGATGCAAAATAGGTTGATCATGTGATGTATTACATGAATCACATGAATTAACAGGGCTGAATTCAGAATGAATAACTTCAGAACTCAGAGGAAGTGCATAAGGTGTTCAGGTGTTATTCATTATGAATTTGAGGTCATTATTTTAAAGTGTTACCACAACATTCACTGTAAGAAACACATATCATTGCACAATATGAGCAAATATGGCCTGAGGTTGACAATGTGTGCACCTTTCAGGTAACTGCATGAGCACTGGAAATGGGCGTGGTCACATCAGAAGTGCGTGAGGCCAAAACACAATGCTGAATGAATACATTTAAAAGAATCCAAACATGAATGAATTGCAGCTTCGACTGCATGTACTGAGACCGTTGCAAAGTCAGTGCTGTTTCTGAAAACTGCATTGACCTTCCAATAAGTGAGCATATAAAGATGCCCAGTTGATAGGTCAGCTGAGGCTTTAGTTTCCAGAAGGGACGCCCCCAGAAATATATGATGATGTGCCATAGCCTAGCCTTGCTGGCTTTCTACACAGGTTCATAATAATATAATAAAAGTGGCTGGTATTATATACAATGTCATAAAGGTACTGGTATTACTACTTGTCTCCTTCTTGGGCTCCCATGTCAAAGGGTATGCAATTCTGCAGGTAAAGCAATCAATCAATCAATCAATTTTATTTTCTATAGCACCTTTCATGCCAAGGCATCTGAAAGTGCTTCACAGTAAAACAAGTATACAATATCAAAATAAAACATCAATACTAAAACATTCAAAATAAGTGTCATATTAAAAACAATCTAAACTATTTAAAACTATTTAATACACAATCATATTAATTTCCTTAAATCTTCACAAAACACCCCAAGGCAGTCAGGGTGATCCAGTGTTAAAGACTGAGGACACATTTATTTAGTTTTTGCTATTTTCAATTTGGCTTCTATTAATTAAAAATATAAGGAATTTCAACACTCCCTACTCGTGTCAGCGGTTGAGTGAGTGCAATATGCCTGCATCGTGTAAAGCAAAGTTACTTTCAAAGAGATCGGAGATCAGCTGACCAAGGCAGAATGAACCAATGCTATTGTAGTTGTGTATTTAAAGGGGAGCTCGTCCATCGCAGGCATGTGTATGGTATGTATTTTAAACTATGATTTTTATATTCATCGCATTAACAGCAGAGCTAAATGCTAAATGCACGGACACACACATATATATATATTTAGCCTAGCAGTGTTTTTCAACGCCTTACTGTTTGGCTATCAAGCATACTGTATGGGACTAGTTTGAACTTTGCATTTTTTTCCAAATTCTGTGAATGTAGGTCATGGTGACCTTTTAGTCTTCTTGGTACTAACATCTATACTGCTTTGTTTAAGGCCTTGTTACTAACATCACCCCCATGTAATTGTATTATGTTACCACAGAGTCATCTTTTGGCTCCTGCCAGAAACAATACTTTACAGGATTTGGTGGTGATCACCATGCCCCTGTTGTATATTAGCTGATGATTATGATTTCATGTTTACCAGGAACTTTCTGGTGTTTAATGAAAAGCTAAAGTAAGGAAAAGGAGGAGCTGTAAGCATCTGATGTAATATATGATATATGCATCAATGTTAATTCTAAGTATTTTGGTGACCTTTTCCATGTTCTTGTTTTGAGTCTCAGGTGGGAGTGCATAGTATTGCTAAAGTTACACAACCCAATGGTGTGAAAATCGTTACAGGATTACTGGGGTCCAATGCAGTGGGTGGATGACAGGTCTTTTTCTTTTCTTTTTTTTTTTACACAAAGTAGTTACATTTTTCCGTTTTGGATTTTAGAAAGTTAACCTTTTTCAACTTCTTAAAGGCTGTCCAATAAAATAAAACGAGTTTGACCTTTTTCACTTTTTTTAACATATTTAAACAAATTCCTCCCACATTGCATTGTTTAAATATGTATTTAAAAAAGAAACTCTAAGTTCCTGTGAACTTGTATTTCCTCTTAATTTCACTGATGCATAGATTGAAACAAAAGGTCACATAAAGGCGGGCATGCACGGTCACTTTGTTCAATCTTTGTATGTTGTTGCCACTACATAAAAATAAACAACACTTCTTTCTTCCACTTAGGGAGTGGTCATGAATTAGGGGGGTGAATGTTTCTTTCCAATCCAGTGGTGTACTGCTGAAAGTCAGGACGGAGCTGCACTGCGGAGCTATCAAAACAAGCTTGGCTCTTTTGTAAAATGGTTAAGACTTGCTTGGGCAGTGTGGGGTTTGCACCCAGCCTACCATCAGATCTCTAGAGAAAGGACATTGGTAAAGCATTAAAGAGAGCTAGGCTATTTTCCTCAAATATTTACGCAGGCCCTATAATAGCTCTGTTTGTAACTTTTAGGCATCTAAACATGTTATGAAAATAATATATGACACATTTAACTACCTGCAATGAATTGCCCTCATTAATAGTATTTCTGTTTCTGTCAAGAACAGCTTGAAAGGTCACAGAATTGGAAACATATAGCAAAGCAGGGGGGGTTTCCTGTGACATCAGAGGCACCGCAATGTTAGAAGACCATTAGAAAGTCAACAACAAAAATAAAGTGCTATAGCACTGAACATCTCATTGTGTTGTGTAGCTACAGGACTGGGCAAAACACAATATACAACATATGTAAACTGCATCATATCAGCTTAACCCGTCTCACATTTTGCCAGATGGCTTGTTGTGCATTTTGACTTGTTGGAGATTGTCAGGGTGATGTCACAGACAGTTCTGGCACGTCCCTTTTATCTTACAATAATCATGTTCTATATATAACAGAAATGAATTAGAACCTGGCAGGAAAGAGATGGGAATGGAAAGTGTGTAGGACGTGTTAATACGTTAAGTTAGATATTGCTTTGAAATAATGAGTATTGAAAAATGCTTACGATAGTGTTGCATGTAAAACAACCCTAAAATTGGCAAAAAGCAAAGGTTGTCTTAAAACCTGCTTTGACTAGATTTTGTATGAACAGTGAAGAAGGTCAGACTTAGTTCAGTCACTGTAGCACTATGGAATTCTGGTATATTAATGCTGGCCTGTATTTAGATATAAATAACTGGACCTTATTAATATCAATTTTAGTAAAATAATATTACAATTTCTAGGAGCAACTGTTATACTGAAGTAACTTAATTAGAAATACATCTATAATGCCATTTAAAGATAAACTGTTCAAAGAACATAGTAAAAGCTTATTATAACAGAAGCATGGCATTGACAATATTGCAACCATATTGTTGACTCAGATTGATGATCAGATTTAATTGGGACTCTTGATGTATTCAATGGAGGGAAAATCCTATAAAAACCAAGGTAAAACCCCAGTCAAGTATCACTTGACTTGCTAACTACAAGCTGATGTGATCCATGCTCTGAGGATCTCTGAAAAAGTGATTGCTGTTTGGTGGTATTCACAAGTCTCTGCCCTTTTTA
>JAGXEW010000911.1:0-41626 GCA_030684275.1 Acipenser oxyrinchus oxyrinchus | reverse complement strand
CAACTGTACTGTTTTTAAAATTTCCACCCCTCTTTTCATGTTTAGATTGTGTTGCCCTGAGGCAGCACTGCGCAGTTACAGGAGTAAAACCAAAGAGAGGCACTACTAATTCATATACTTTATTTTCTTAGCAAGTTCAGTCAAACACTACAGAACCTTTTTATGAACTGATTTCAATGAAATTACAATGTAAAAGTAATCATGTGTAAATATTTTTATTGACCCTGCTCAATATAATTTTTCAAAACAAAACATTTCTGAAGTAAAACAACAAAGTTCTGAAGTATTTTTATGTTGAAAAAAAATACGATGCTAAAGAGCTTTGCAATTGTTCTTAAGGAAAGGCAGTTTACAAAATGAATTTGTATTAAAACAGGAGATTACTGAATGTATCAAAATTCCTCAGACACCATGTAACACGTTATGGAGTCTATGTCATGTTGTGACAAGGCTGTGGGCAAACCTAGGTCATAATACACAACTCAGCAGTGTATATATTTTATTATTATTATTATTATTTTATTATTTAGCAGGCGCCTTTATCCAAGGCGACTTACAGAGACTAGGGTGTGTGAACTATGCATCAGCTGCAGAGTCACTTACAATTACGATCTCACCCGAAAGACGGAGCACAAGGAGGTTAAGTGACTTGCTCAGGGTCACACAATGAGTCAGTGGCTGAGGTGGGATTATTATTATTATTTATTTATTAGCATTATTATTTTGATTCATTGGTCCATAAGACCTTCTTCCAGTCTTCAGTAGTCCACTGGCGGTACTTCATGGCCCAGGCAAGCCTCTTTTTCTTATTTTGCCATCTTAGCAATGGCTTTCTTACTGCCACTCGACCTGTCAAACCTGCAGCTCGAAGTCTTCTCTTCACAGTTGAAACTGAGACTTGCTTACTTCGACCAGTGTTAAGCTGCGCTTGAAGCTGTTGTCCTGTGAGCCGCCTATCACGCAAGCTGTTGACTCTCAGAAACTTGTCTTCTGATTCTGTTGTGGCTTTGGGCCTGCCAGACCTCTTCCTGTCAGAGTTTCCTCCAGTTTCCAAGTGCCTTTTGATGGTGTAGGAAACTGTACTCACTGACACCTTGGCTTTCTTTGCAATTTCTCTAAAGGAAAGACCTACACTTTTAAGGGTTATAATGGTCTGTCTGTCTTCCTTTGTTAATTGCCTTTTTCTCTCCATTATGATAGCAATATACTACTTCCTGCAGTACAATACAGTCCAAATAATGCTTAAGAGGGTGTAGTAACACAGTCTGTTCCAACACTGCTTTTATACAGACAGAGGGTTTGTAAGTAATCATCAAAAGTTGGGACACCTGTAGGAATTGTTAGCATCAACTTTCAAGGCTTAATTTACTTCTATTGCTGCAGAACAGCTGTAAGTTGTTAACCCATTACTTGTTCCCTGAAAAAGGCCTTTTTGTATAACTCTGAAATGTACATTATTTTTCAGTTTTTGGTAACCTAAACTTTTTTTTTTAACCTCTAGCAGTTTACCGCTTACCTTTGTACCATTTCAGGTTATTCACTGGACTTGAACTGCTTAAATTTCAATAAAAACTGGAAAAATGGGGGTGTTCTAAAACTTTTGACCGGTAGTGTATATATATATATATATATATATATATATATATATATATATATATATATATATATATATATATATATATAATTTGTAGGATGAAAATGTATTGTAAATATCATATGAGTGCAAATGGTGTAAAAACCTTGCCTCTAACACCTCCAGGATCATCATGGACCATTAGTGAATCAGTCTGAGGGCTCTCTCCGGGGTTGATATAGTCTGATCAATTTCCTATCTCTGTTAATACTAGTGGCATGTATTGTATCTAAACAATAATTTTCAATGTAGACTGTAATGTGGGTATTTCGAACTAATAAATGGTAAACATTGTTATAATTTGAAACATAGTCTGATCTCATCTTCATAGCATAACAAAGTAGTTAATTCAATGTTTACCTTCCTTCATAAACCTTACCCTGGCAAGTCTGTGACACCTTACATAGCCATGTCTAATAGATAAAGGTCAGATATCTCTTCACAACAGTTTGCTGTCCTAGCTGCCCATGGTAGCCCCTGTACACGCATTGAGCAGGGCTGTTTTGGCAGATGTTTCTTGTGTTGTCCAACCCTGGAGCTTGCTAGATGGATCAATCAGTCAATCAGTTCACAAAAAGGCAGGCAGGCAGACAAGCCAAACCTTTAGAGAGGCGATTACAGCACTGCACACTGAAATATGTTTTGCATCCAGCTGTCTGGACTACTAATTTGAGCGGAACAAAACCCAAAGGAGATGAAATCCTGCAATACAAAACGTGCTTCAAATGATCAACAAAGGCTAAAATCTTTCAGGAACAACTGTGAATTAAGTTCTCGGATCAGTGTGGAAGATTTCAAGGGTAATGCTTTAAGCATGGCAAGTGCGTTTAAAACGGTGCTCTTGGGGAGAAAGAAAAGAAACATTTAGCTTGACTGATATTTTAATCCAGGTAACGCTAAAGCAAGTCGTGTATAACCAATACTGGCCATAGTTTTGTTTTAATATAATGTGAAATAAACCGTGTTCTATCAGCTAAAAAACATGCATTTCCATAGGTTTTCAAGGACATTAGATAAACGAAATGTAGGTAAACATGTAGAAAACACTAATACAAAATGTGTTGAAATGTAAGGTGTATATTGGATGATTCTACAGTACTGGGTTTCAAATTGGTCATTTCTTGACTTTGTTTATGATACATTTCTGCAAAGCAGTTACTGTAAAGATTGTATTAATATATGATAAAGCTAAAATAATAATCTGTGTGCAGTATTACATCACATACAGTATTAAACAAAACCGTTAGCTGCAGTTTAATAGTATAATATTTAATAGAACTATATTTACCAAACGTTCAATGGAAAAGAAAAATATCTTAACTTAAACACAACAAAACAATTTAGTTTCTAACACAGTACAGTAACTTGTGTCAAGTCCTAAATCACAACAACGGCATTTCATTGGATTGAATTGTTAACTTAGCATTACTGTATATAGGAAATAAGAGTATCAGCTTGATTTTTTTTTCTACCTGACTAACATTTACATTAAGATACTGGTGTGTAAACTGTGTTGTAAAACTCACATGCGCAATGTCTTTGTGCCACAGTTGGATATATAGTTACCATTATGGCAAAAGTAATCTCATCCTAACACGTTATGTTACTATGTTACTTCTGTGTAACAGATTACTTTTTGGAGTCAGTTATCAGCAATCAGAGTTCTTTTTTCAAGTAATATTAACATCCCTGTATTTCAGAATGAGGTTTCAAGACTCAGTAGTAATAACATTAACAAGCTTCTCTTCTGCCTTGACCGTTTTCTCAGCATGTCTCTCAGTGTGCCCAATTCTGAACTGCACATTACAATCTGAAACACTTCTGAGGTAATGCAGATCTAATTACAAAATGCATTTCCAAATAGTGCTTTGCAAACAATAATTTAAAAAAGGGATTACATTTTCATGTTAACCTATAGGTGGGGTTCAGGGGGAGGAGCTAGGCACCAACAACCTATCATCTGCTGTCATCAATTAAATCTACCTTATTTAAACATTAGTCACCTCTACCTAGCTGTCTTGTGTTTTTTCGTTTTGGCATAAACCTAAGCGATTTCAAGACCCATCAACTTTTGTATACCTCAATAATGGAGTACTTACAGCAGTTGTCATCGGATTCAGAGGATTCCCAGGATTTTCTATCATTACCAGATCATTCTTCTCCAGCTTCAATCCAGGGCCCATCCAGTCTCCGTTTTTCTCCCCTTCTGGCATTTCAGTTACATCTGATCAGGCTCGATCAGGTTCCAGTTCAAGTATTGCCTACCGTTCCTGCCACCCAAACATCGAATCTGCGCCGATCCAAGCGACTTGACCTCAGGGCGCCCTCGGATCGATTGTTTTGGAAGGACTGGCCCATGAATAAATTGATAAAACCCTCCTTAAAAGCGGTAATGCGATTCCGGCAGGGAGTGATAGAGAGTCTCTTTTCATTCTCTATTGCAATTCAGTATCAGCAGAACCAGTTTTCCTCCGAAAAAACATAATCAGCAGCCCCAGCCATTCAGCATCCTAAAACAGACAGCAGGCAGTCTATTCGGATCTAACCACCCCCACAACTAGCACCGCTAACCAGCAGCCAGCCATGGAAATCCAACATTCGCAAATATTTAAAGAGATAAAATCATTTATGCAGCCATTTTCCGATACTCTATCTTCGGTCAGTTCTCAACTGTCGGATCTAAATAAAAGGGTGTCTATTATGGAACAGGAAAACAATCTTCAGCGCTGTCATTAATTCCAGCATCAAACACTGCAGCGCCGCCTACAGCTTCTTCTGGTCCAGCCCCAATTTCAGCCAGCGAAGCAGATCCTCCACAATTCAACCTCGCTACTGCATCTACATACGGATCCTCCTCTCCAACTGCAGCTAGGCGTCACACTATATCTCCACGAATCAGGCGTAACATTCTCGAAGGTAAGGACATTAATCTTGTTTCACTATTAATGGCGACTTCGAATTCTTGGATCACAGAGTAGTGGATTGTGGAGATTTGGCAGTAACTCTAAAATCCAGAGATCCCAGACTGATTAAAATCTTACATTAGGGGAATTTGTCCTTGCGTTCTCCATATTCAGAGATGTGCTATGCTCGGTTTATCCTAACCGCAGAGCTGAATTGGACTCCTACGAATACTATATCGTGGAGCTGTCTGTCAGAATACTGGGGGACTATGTTTTTGAGTATCATAAATCATTCTCCGCAAAAGCAGCAGCGATATTGGCAGCAGATAATCACATCATCAATTGGGCTAAACCGGACACAGATATATTTAATAGAGTTTTTGGTGGTCTAAGAGCTAGCATGTGGGATCTGCGCTTCAACAGCTCACTCAACATCCCTCTGCCCTAAAGCCGCAAT
This sequence comes from Acipenser oxyrinchus oxyrinchus, assembly GCA_030684275.1. Taxonomy (NCBI): domain Eukaryota; kingdom Metazoa; phylum Chordata; class Actinopteri; order Acipenseriformes; family Acipenseridae; genus Acipenser; species Acipenser oxyrinchus. Next base: position 36,633 of record JAGXEW010000911.1, on the reverse strand, counting down.
TGCATCAACTTCTAAAGCACCGGTTTTGCCGCTAATTCATACAGATCTTCAGTACCTAATCCTATACATTCTTCAGCTCCCTCGATCAGTCTACAAGGAAAGACAAATACGGGCGCAGTATTAGATTTTCAGGAGGAAGACAAATCTGCAACAATTTCAATACTGGCTTCTGTTCGAATAGGCAATGCAATTTTATCCACATGTGCAGCAATTGCGGAGGCGCCCACTCTAATTCAATCTGCCCTTTAAAACGCAAGTGACTTTCCCGTTGCTCAGTCTTTACTCCTATAAACATCCCGGCGTTATCAAGTAAATTACAGAATCATCCCGACAGTAACTTAATTACCTGATAGACGGATTAAAAATGGTTTTTCAACGGTCTTACTCAAATTCCTTCTTCCTCGTTCAAAAGCAAAAATCTTTATTCAGCGACTCAAGATCCACAATCAGTGTAGTCTCTCATCGAGAAAGAAATTTAAAAAGGATTTATAGTCGGTCCATTTCTAGCTCCTCCTTTTCCAATATATAGAATTAATCCTATCGGCATTGCCACGAGGAAAATGTCAGGAAAAAGCGTCTCATTATTGATTTATCAGCACCACGGGGTCAAGCACCAGCAGCATTAACTCATTAATTCCCCAAGATCAATTTTCCCTGCATTACATCACTATTGCAGATGCAATACATTCAATTAAATTAGCAGGTCGTGGTTCCTGGTTAGCAAAAGCAGATATATCAGGCGCATTTAAAGTAATGCCAATCCATCCTTCTCTCCGTCACCTGTTTGGTATATGCTGGGAAGGAAAGTTTTATTTTGCCACCCAATTGACTTTCGGCTGCCGCAGTAGCCGAAGATATTTGATACCCTGTCGGAAGCATTATGCTGGATTCTTCTTAATGTCTATCATGTCCCATTCTTGCTCCACTTGCTGGACGATTTTTAGTAATTTCTCCTCCTTCAGATGCACCAGCAGAAGCGATTTCCAATCTTAAAAGCTTATTTTCTGAAGTTGGCGTTCGCTTTCAGAAGAGAAATCAATCGGTCCCCTTCATTCTTTGGAATTCCTTGGAATCATTCTAGATACAGAAAAGTTTGAAGCCAGCCTGCCTGAGTCTAAACTTAAACATATTCGTTATCTCATTCAGGAATTTCAGATCAGTAAAACAATTAAAAACGAGCACTGCTTTCATTGCTGGGTTACTTTAACCGCATGTCACGTATCATTCCACAGGGGAGGGCGTTTATATCTCGACTGCTAGCGCTGGCATCAACAGCAAAAATCTGAACTCCTATATAAATATCTCTTCAGAAGCTAGGAAAGACATTAAAATGTGGTCTGCGCTTATTCAGCACTGGAACGGTCTCTCTATGTTTTATGATGATTTCATGTCAGCTCCACACGATATGGCTTTATTTACTGATGCCTCATCTCTGGGATTCGGAGGTCTATTTAACAATCAATGGTTTTGCAGTACATGGCCTGAGGAAATCGAGAACATATCTCCTCATCTAAAATCCACAGCTCTGCTAGAGATATACCCAATAGTAGCAGCTGCCCAGCTATGGGGTCATCTCTGGTCTAAGAAATTAATACTATTTTACTGTGATAATTCAACCACAGTGCATATTATAAATAAAGGTCGTTCCTCTTCCCCTCTTATCATGCAATTGCTGCGTCGGCTAGTATGGATTTCAGTCTCTAATAATTTCCTAATACAAGCTCGCCACCTACCGGGCATTTTTAATATTGCAGCTGATGCTCTTTCTCGTTTACAGATTTCCAAATTCCACAGTTTGCTGCCTACAGCTCTGCAATATCCAGCAGCAACGCCACAGTTCAATCAGCTGATTTTCAACTAAATCCAACTATTAATAAACTTCTTATTTCAGCTCAAGATTACATGGCATCAGCACTTGCCCCATCTACCAGATCCTCATACTCTACAGGTTGGGCATGTTATGTAACTTTCTGTTTACAAAGCAGGATTAATCCTACTCCATTCAACCAGGACTGGATCATGGCGTTCATAGTGCATGCAAAGGACTCTCTACATCTGGCACCAGCTACAATCAGACTATATTTGTCAGGAATTCAGCATCAATTTCACTTGATGTCCATCAATTCCCCAACTCTATTATCAATTCAGAGGTTCGTCTTCTTTTACGAGGAATTTCCAAGTGCTCTCCGGCTCCTTCTTCTGCTCGCCTGCCTATTTCAATAGACATTCTCAGTAACTTGATTTCAATTCTCCGCCATGGCTGTTTTCTCCATTTGATGATTTAACTATGGAAGTCATATGTCTATCTGCATTTTTGGTTTTGAGATGTTCTGAATATACAGTTCCTTCCATTGCCAGCTTTCCTACCCTCGGTATCCGCTGCAGTGACCTCAAGCTCATCCCAGATTCTCATTTCATCTTATTTCTTCGCATTTCAAAACAGATCAACTGCGGCAAGGACAATGTATTCAGCTTTCTAAGATCAACTCTCCTCTGTGCCCTTCACTTCCATGTTGAAGTACATTGCAGAAGCATAAGGCCATTTCATCCTCCGACCCTTTGTTTATCAATTCAAGCCGGTCCATTGTATCAAGGCATTGGTTTTCAACACACCTTTCCACCGTGGTGTCCAGAGCAGGTCTTCCTTCGCAATTCTACACTCCTCATTCATTTAGAATAGGGGCAGCTACTTCAGCTGCAAAAGCCAACATTAACCAGCATTTAATTAAAAATATGGGGCTGGACTTCATCAGCAGTTGAAACTTATATTCGTTCTTCATCATCTGAAATATCCTCCGCACATCAGTCCATTGCTAGTATGTCCGGAGTGGGGACGACCTTTCTGCCTGGGCCTCCAAAGATTTCCCCTAAGAAATTAAATTAAAAGAAAGGGGTTTTTCTTTCCACTGTGCAGAGGGTCTTCACATAGTCATTAGGGTACAGTCTACTAACCCCTTGGTCACGTTAAGTGTTTGTTTTCTTTCGTCTAAATGTTTTCTCTTTTCTCTTTTCTTGTGCATTGGCGGTTCTCTCTTTTTCTTCTTCACGTTGCGTCAGCGAGGGCGGGGTCCATCTTTTGGGGGTTAGTGATTCCACTTTCTCCAACCCTTTGTTAAGCTCCGCTTCATTTACCTCATAGAGGAGGGTTCTCCATGAGTCAGAGGGACCCCGGCCAAACCCTTCCATCTGCATGTATGTTTCTTTTGGGATTCTTCTTTTGGGATTCTTCTTTCAGGTCTGATGCCTCTATGCGAGGGTCCCCAAGCGGTGGCATCCCTCATGTTGTCGGGTCTCCTCAAAGGCGGTGGCCCCTCTCCTGTTGTCGGGTCTCCTCAGCCACGGAACCCCCTTCTATTATGTTGGGCTTCAAGAGGCGGAACACCACGCATTACATGTTTTAACAGATACTAACTTTATGTTTTCTTTCGGTTCGCGAGCCTCTTAGTATGTCGGGTAACCTCGGAGGCGGTGCCCTCTCGTATGTCGGGTCACCTCAAAGACGGTGGCCCCCCTCCTGTTTATCGTGTCTATCGATCAAGTAAATGTTGGGCCTTGAAGAGGCGGAGCCCCTCTCTCCTTGTGTATATGTTCACTAACTCTGTCAATAAACACTACCAGGTGGCATAGCTCCGCCCCGTGAATTCTTCTAATGGTTGCTTGAGGCTTTCAGTCATTCCAAGAGATTTATAGTTTTTAGTGCAAGGAGGGCCAACTGTTATTCACAGGCTTTTGTACAGTTAGCTTTACTGCGGTTTGCGTTTCCTAAGTTATTGCAGCAGATATTGAGTGTTACTGATATATTTGCTTGACCTGGGCAAGTGTTTTGAACTGTATTAAGTCTGGTAAATCTGCCCCTTTATCTGTTATTGTATTTTTTTTTATTTGTATCTTTTTGTTTAAAAAAAAAATGCAAACTGACCTTGTAAAGTCTACCAACTATATCATTTTTTAATTCCTAGACACCAAGTTAAAAAAAAAAATACTAAATAAGTGCACACAGGGAACACCTGCAAAGACCAAGTAAAATGAATGTAAAGAGTAATGCCTGTCCCAGTGTGCCTGCCTTTCACCATTCTAAAATAGCAGGATCCTGACATGACTTTGTATGGGTTGAGACCTTTCAAACCAGGTCTACTGAGGGGCTTGTTTTGCTTCGTCTTGTTGCTTAACATTTACATGACCTTTTCCTAAGCTGCCGGAAACATTTGGGTGGCAATGTTCTGTCAAGTGATGATTTGAAATATCTTCAAGCACTGCTATTATCCAGGCATCATTTTTCAGGAAAGCAAGATATGAAGATGCCATTTCTGTGTCTTTGTGTTATCTACAGCACAGATAACAAACACACATTTCATTCTCAGGAACAGCAACACCTGCTATATTATGGAGCACACTATACTGTGCTGCAGTTCATGGGTTTTCACCACAAGTGATTCAGCATCAACAACATGGAGAGGTAACTCATTCCATACTCTCACCACTCTCTGTGTAAATAAGCGTCTCTGTCCTAATTAATGTCCACTTCATGTCCATTTGTGTCCTGTTTTTGTGATTTCTGTGTTGTGCTTTAAAGCACTGGTTGAGGTTTGCTTTATAAACACTTTTAAGATTGTAAAGATTCTTCAACCTATCTTCATAGCTCAGAATCTATCTTTAGATCGGGGTGGGTAACCTTGGCCCTTTAAGTCCAGGTGTTTGTTCCAATCTAGTTCTTAACTGCTGATTTGTGTCAATGAACCCTTCCTCCAGGCCTGGAAGAAGACTGAATTATTCCATTATACCTGTGCAACCTGGTGTAGATCTGCCCTCCAGGACTGGAGTTGCCCTTTCCTGGTTTTCATGAGGACAGATAGATAATCTAGTCAGGCTGCCTTTTACTCCCACATAATGATTTGCATGGCTTGAAAGAAAAATGGAAACACAGTTTTGTGAAAATGAGCTGTCCCTCACATAACTAGTTTAATAGTTATGGAAATGGAATCAAAATTACTGATGTTTCACAGTCTCAAACGTGACAACAAACTTTAGTTAGCTGAACCCATTGAAGGATTTAGAGGGTAATCATTGAGGAATGGTCACCTATCCCTCCTGAACACCATGCAGACACATCCCATGAAATAAGTGCCATTCAGGCTGCCAGTAGCAGGTGTTTCAACAGTTTCACCCAACTCTTGTAGAATAGAAAATGTCATCATAATATCCTAAAAGAAACTGATTTCGAAGAAAAAAATTGGTTAAGTAAGCAAATCAGTTAATGCGAGGTTGTGATATAAAAGCTTAGATTCCTGATTCATAAATTATTAGAGTGTACAAAACAGTATATATTTTCAGCAGTCCAGAATAGATAAGTTAAATGTTAAGTCTTGCCCATGATAAAGATGTGAAGGTCATCTGGTGACTGTGACAGATACTGCAAGATAGGGACTAAACTGAATAAAGAAAGCAATCATTTTCTCTGTGATAGAATTACTGGTGTAGCATTTGTGGTGAATCGGAGGAGGAATGTAATATGGATTTTTCTTCGTTGTGGGTTTTCAACAAGCTCTATAGTTAGATTTTTGAGCTGGTACATTGTGGAGCTTTGATGAAATGCAAGTTCTGCTAAGCTCGTTGTTACTGCAATAGCTCACGCTATTTTCAACTTTTAAAGAAGACACTTGGTAATCCTATAATAAATGCAATTTTCAAGAGCCCTTGCACCTCAATAGATCTGTCTGGTTTATGTCTCGTTCATGCAGATCATTTTTACACATTGTTGGCACACAGTAGGGTAGCATATCTAAATTCTGCCATTGTTTGAACTATTAAACAACAACCCTCCCTCCTGATTTAATAATACAGACAGAAATGCACTAAAGAGACACTTATGTACTTGTTAGCTATTTATGTATCAGAACTGTGATCTACAAAGGGCCTAGTATTAGAGGAAGCAGCTTTGATGTTTGTAATCATTGGTCTTTACTCTTAAAGTGTTTTGACTATGAGTTTACATTACATGGACAATGTAATGTAGGCTAGATCAGACAACATGTCTTTACTGAAGAGTCAACACCATCTAATGTACTGCACTGTCTTTACTGAAGAGTCAACACCATCTAATGTACCGCACTGTCTTTACTGAAGACTCAACACCATCTAATGTACCGCACTGTCTTTACTGAGTCAACACCATCTAATGAACCGCACTGTCTTTACTGAAGAGTCAACACCATCTAATGAACCGCACTGTCTTTACTGAAGAGTCAACACCATCTAATGTACTGCACTGTCTTTACTGAAGACTCAACACCATCTAATGTACCGCACTGTCTTTACTGAAGAGTCAACACCATCTAATGAACCGCACTGTCTTTACTGAGTCAACACCATCTAATGTACCGCACTGTCTTTACTGAAGGCTCAACACCATCTAATGTACTGCACTGTCTTTACTGAAGATTCAACACCATCTAATGAACCGCACTGTCTTTACTGAGTCAACAACATCTAATGAACCGCACTGTCTTTACTGAAGAGTCAACACCATCTAATGAACCGCACTGTCTTTACTGAAGACTCAGCACCATCTAATGTACCGCACTGTCTTTACTGAAGACTCAACACCATCTAATGTACCGCACTGTCTTTACTGAAGAGTCAACACCATCTAATGAACCGCACTGTCTTTACTGAAGACTCAGCACCATCTAATGTACTGCACTGTCTTTACTGAAGACTCAGCACCATCTAATGTACCGCACTGTCTTTACTGAAGACTCAACACCATCTAATGAACCGCACTGTCTTTACTGAAGAGTCAACACCATCTAATGAACCGCACTGTCTTTACTGAAGAGTCAACACCATCTAATGTACCGCACTGTCTTTACTGAGTCAACACCATCTAATGTACTGCACTGTCTTTACTGAAGACTCAACACCATCTAATGTACCACACTGTCTTTACTGAAGACTCAACACCATCTAATGAACCGCACTGTCTTTATTGAGTCAACACAATCTAATGTACCGCACTGTCTTTACTGAAGAGTCAACACCATCTAATGAACCGCACTGTCTTTACTGAGTCAACACCATCTAATGAACTGCACTGTCTTTACTGAGTCAACACCATCTAATGAACCGCACTGTCTTTACTGAGTCAACACCATCTAATGAACTGCACTGTCTTTACTGAGTCAGCACCATCTAATGAACCGCACTGTCTTTACTGAGTCAACACCATCTAATGAACCGCACTGTCTTTACTGAGTCAGCACCATCTAATGAACCGCACTGTCTTTACTGAAGACTCAGCACCATCTAATGAACCGCACTGTCTTTACTGAAGACTCAGCACCATCTAATGTACCGCACTGTCTTTACTGAGTCAACACCATCTAATGTACCGCACTGTCTTTACTGAAGACTCAACGCCATCTAATGTACTGCACTGCTTTTCTAGCAAAATAAGAAGAAACTCCATCTAAGTGGCAGATCGCTCACTTACTTCTTCTAAACACATTTTGACTGACCTAGCTAATGTTATAGTAAGTAAAATAATAATGTAACAGTGGCACTGTGGGGCAGGTGGTGTAGCAAGGAGTCAGATAGTCAAGTCATTAATTGCTAGCAGAAGAACTTAACTTTCAACTAGTTACAGTTACAAAAACAAAGCAAAACAAATCAGGGTGGATTACCCAAGCAATAATATTTTTAATAGGCTTTTACAGAGAAACAAACTCGTCCTCTAACCTCTCCCTCTGAGACTGACAGTAAGGTTGTACCGTTAAATCCTCCCCAAGGAACATCCTAACTCTTCATAGTGCATACTTTAAAATACCCACAACAAAATGTCACCTAGGTTATTCCATTACAGTAATATCTATCTATCTATCTATCTATCTATCTATCTATCTATCTATCTATCTATCTATCTATTTATCTATCTATCTATCTATATTTCAATTCTCCATTCAATATGCAAAAATCCATATTTAATTTACAATGGCCAATTCCCCCTATCATACAAGTTTCTTGGCCGCGTTCCTGCCCCATACTTTGTATATAAGCATGTAGGCATGGCACGCGAGTGCCCTGATCTGGCTCAATTTCTTTTTTCTTCCTGGTGCTGTTTCCAAACCCACAAGGTAAGTATACCTAAAATGGATCTTTGCTATCTACTAATTCCTTTGGTAATTAAAACACATCTTTCTAATTCCTTTGGTAATTAAAACAAATCTTGTTCAGATGTCACTATTTTAGAGTTAAGAAAAACAAAGAACGCTAGTTCTTTAGCGATCTATAAAACAGAGCGCTGAGCTCTACTCATATTTTCAGTGTTAGTGTGCAACCAGAGCTGACATTCTACCGAGGTCACACTTGGTTTCAAGCTATAGCTGCAGTATTTATAGGACTGCTTGGTATTTATTATTCAACCTCCAAATCTATGTTACACTGCAAACCAACAGAGAAAATGAAGGAGTCTTTTATACTTTACCAGAATTTCTATATGAGCATCAGCATTGATGATGCAAGAAAACAACCGAGGACACGACCTCAGTGTCCTCATAGCTAGTTACTGACCATGTGTGCACCCTAACGTTGAAAATATCTCCCACTTTTAGCTCAATCTGTGACCTTAAAACAAACTTTTCATTTTATTTATTTATTTTATTATTTTACAGGTACTTTGCCACAGAAATCAGACATAGTTCCCAGAACCAAGGTAAGTAGATAAGGGTTTGGGTGTTTCTTAAAATTTACTGTCATAAAAAGAAACCAAAAAACAGTGGCAAGTGCGTATTAGAATGTTTCACAAAACTTATATTAAATGTTTGTATTTGTGTTGGGAGCGGCTGCATTCTCCATCCCAGGCAGTATTTCTACTGTTTCGATCAGATCAATAGAACTGCTCCACCCATATGTTTTTAAACGATTCTAGGTATTTACACACTCAATCTGATGTTGTGGCAGGGCTGAGGCCCTGCATATGTGTATATAGGTTGATTTGTATTTTGTCTACATTTTTCCTTTCGTGTTTTATGTCCTGGTGTTTGTGTTATTTAGGCAGACGCTCCCTCTGGGACATGCTACCTGCTGTGTTTGGTTGCGGAGGAAAGGCAGCTGTGCATTGTTCAGCTGCAGATCCCTCTCTAGCAGGTGAGCGTGTCCCAGGAGCTCTCAAACATGCCTCCCTTCTGCTAGCCCAGACAGAGCAGTCAATATGACCACTGAGAAGAAGATACATTGCTATGCGGTGAGCAGCCATGAAGTTCTAGTTGCAACATTGGGTCACCGCATGTCTAACCAGGGTCAGAGTTTCTTTAATTAGTCTCAGGATTTGTAATCCCACTCGACAGTATAGGAGAGGTGTGTCAGCAGGATCTCCCGTAATAGAAGGAGTAGCACACAGCCGTGGTCACAGCTCACTTTCATTTTTCATTGTGTTTTTCAGGATTTTGTTTTCCCTTTTTTGTTTTCTTGTATGTCCCCCATGAGCTACCGTTGCTAACAGTGTCACATGGGGTTTCCATTAATCCTACTCACCTGAGTAGCGTATCAACTGTAACCTCCTGTCTGTCAGTGGATAACCCACACTCCTTATCACACTCCTGTTACAGATGTGAAGTCCATCAGGCATCATTTTTTTTATAACATATGTGTGTTTCGGTGTGGACTTTATACACTGTACAACATCCTAAAGCTATAACATTAATTGAATCATAACAATAAACAAAAGTTATTACATTGCGCATAACCAATATAATACGGTACATAAAACAAATAAATAAATAAAAGGCTAAATGATTTGTTCTGGCAATGCAGGAATTTCACATTCAAAAAGAATAAATATGGCCCACAGTGATGAAAGATGGAGCTTGTGCGATAGCAATGACAGTGTTGTCAAAATTAAAATGGATTTCTCTTTTAGATAGATAATGTCATAATAAATAACCAGGGTAGAGAGACCATGTCAGTTTCCTAGATTGTTCTCATATTTTAATTTAAAGATAGCTGCACAACATATAGCTCTGCAATACACAGGGGAACGTCTTCAAGGTATTTTTGCATATTGTATGAAAATTGGTTTTCATATTCAGAAGCTAAACTCAAGTCTATTTGATTCCCTTGCTGTTGGAAATGCCAGTAAAAGCTCAAACACATGTGAACAGTACGGGTTTCTAGTGAGGAGTACATCCCAGAGCAAGGACTCAAACACACGCCACGCATGTGAACAGTACGGGTTTCTAATGAGGAGTACATCCCAGAGCAAGGACTCAAACACACGCCACACATGTGAACAGTACGGGTTTCTAATGAGGAGTACATCCCAGACCAGGCTGACGTATAGTACAGGCACTGGATTGATTTAAAGTAATATATATGGAGTCAAACAATATATCATAAAATGCCCCATCTTCAAGTCCAACAAAACTGTCCACATAAATGACTACTGGAACAGATTTTTGGTAAATTATTATCAAATCACAGATCCTTGAAAAAAAAAAAAGTAAAAGCAGGAGTCACAGACACAACAAAACAAACTTCTGTCCTTTCCCCAGATGCTTCAGATTCGGTACCTGCTACTTCTCATCCAGGTTTTGCAGGAATCATTCAATCTGAGACACATAAAGGGTTCATGGCAGGACCATTCATAGCCCCCCAACCCCTCCGCCCCCTTATCTACCTTTTAGGATTTTGAATTTTTGAATCAGATCACCGTGTAGTCTTCTTTGTTCAAGACTGAATAGATTATTTTAGCCTGTCTGCATACGACGTGCCTTTTAAACCTGGTATAATTTTGGTTGCTCTTCTTTGCACTCTTTCTTTTGTAACAAGGTGACCAGAACTGAACACAATATTCTAGGTGAGGTCTTACTAATGCATTGTAAAGTTTTAACAATACTTCCCTTGATTTAAATTCAACACTTCTCACAATGTATCCGAGCATCTTGTTGTCCTTTTTTATAGCTTCCCCACATTGTCTAGATGAAGACATTTCTGAGTCAACATAAACTCCTAGGTCTTTTTCATAGATTCCTTCTTCAATTTCAGTATCTCCCATATGATATTTATAATGCACATTTTTATTGCCTGCGTGCAGTACCTTACACTTATCTCTATTAACCCTTTGCGGTCCTATGTCGGACCTGGTCCGACATTACAATTATTCCTATCCGGTCCAATGTGGGACCCTGTCCGACATCATCAAAAGACGCAAAAACGGGTTTCTAGTCGTTTTTCTCGGAAAAAGCGAGAAAACCATTCAATGGCGAATGGGGCGACAGGAGCAGAGACAAGCGGAAAAAAGGCTGTATCTCATAAATAGTTATACTTGCCCTGGCATCAGATAACCGCAGCCATAAGGAAACAAGCTGGCTGCTACTGCATCAGCGCTCAGAGAATATCACAGACATTTGCAGAGCTTTTTGAGATGTTACAGTAATAATGACTTGGATCGCATTATTGAGGCGTTTGGTGATAAAACGAGTGATCAGGAGATGATTGATCAGTATGTACGACTATTATTATTATTATTTATTTCTTAGCATAAGTGAAAGCTATAGTGAACGAAAGGGTGGGGCGGGGCTGGAGATGCTTAGTGAGTGCTTTGTTGATATGCAGAGCCTTTTAAACCCGTTTGGCTGTGGAAAAAAAATACTTTTAAACAGCGCGTCTAAAATTAACTGCTCGTGTGAAAATAAATTGGACGTGACGCGCCTGACACGCACTTAATAAATGGACTGCAAAGGGTTAAATGTCATTTGCCATGTGTCTGCCCAGTTCTGAATGCTGTCTAGATCATTTTGAATGACCTTTGCTGCTGCAACAGTGTTTGCCACTCCTCCTATTTTTGTGTCGTCTGCAAATTTAACAAGTTTGCTTACAATACCAGAATCTAAATCATTAATGTAGATTAGGAATAGCAGATGACCTAATACTGATCCCTGTAGTACACCACTGGTTACCTCACTCCATTTTGAGGTTACTCCACTAATCAGTACTTTCTGTTTTCTATATATTAACCGCTCCCTAATCCATGTGCATGCATTTCCTTGAATCCCTATTCCACCCCCTCTTGGAGGAGAAACATCGGTCCAGTACACACTCGAGTTCTTAGGCATCATACAATTAACTTCGAAGCCCGCCTCCCTCCTGTTAAACTGGACCATATTCGATACCTCATCAATCAGTTCCAAATCGCAACCTCTACCAGAAGACGCGACCTGCTATCCTTGCTGGGCCACTTCAATTACGCAATTTGCATCATCCCCCAGGGTAGAACCTTCATTTCACGCCTCCTCGCTCTATCTTCTACAGCATCAAGCCTGGAGGCTTAGATAAACATATCGCTGAATTCAGGAAGGACATAAAAATGTGAGGATTATTAATTCAAAACTGGAACAGACTTTCACTATTTTACAAAGATTACAACTCAGCCCCCCATGATTTGTCCCTTTTCACAGATGCCTCATTTCTAGGATTGGGGGTTTCATGGTTCTGAGTGGTTCTCCAGCAGCTGGCCTCTGGAAATTCAAAACCTATCCGTGCATCTCAAGGCTACAGCACTCCTGGAGTTATATCCCATCGTAGCAGCCGCCTACCTCTGGGGCATTCAGTGGTCTAGGAAGTCAATCCTATTCTTCAGTGATAATCTACCCACAGTGCATATTATCAACAAAGGCTGTTGATCCTCCACTCTCATCATGAGCTTACTCCTCCACCATATATGGATTTCAGTGTCTCATAAATTCATTATTCAAGCACGCCACATCGCAGGCATTCATAATAACACTGCCGATGCTTTCTCGCCTCCAGATCACCTAGAATAGCTGTGTTAAAATCGGATTCTTCCTATTCCATTCAATCTAGACTGGATCCTTGCTTTCATCACACAAGCAAGGGACTCTTTCCATCTGGCTCCAGACACAATTAAATCATACATCAGTGGGATCCAGTATCACGATCGCTCATTGGCAGTTTCTTCCCCTATCTTGCTGTCTATTCCAGCAGTCCGTCTGACACTGCGAGGAATCATCAAAAGCATAGCCCCAGCTTCCCCATCACGGCTACCTATACCTGTGGACATTTTATTCACTTTAATACAAATCCTTCAAAGGGCTGCTTCAATCATTTCAGCGACTTGCTCATGGAGACAATTTGTGTAACCGCTTTCTTTGGATTCCTCAGATCGCCAGAGGTCACAGTTCCATCAATCGCCAGTTTTCCCTCCATCGGCGTCTGTTCCTGTGACCTCTCACTGGTTCCCGGATCCCACTTCATCCTCCTACTGCACACTTCCAAGACAGATCAGCTTTGTCAAGGCCAGTTAATTTAGCTGTCAAAGATTAACTCTCCTCTTTGCCCTTATAGCTCCATGTCTAGATACCTCACATGTTGGAAACCCCTCCTCCCATCAGACCTGCTGTTCGTGGATTCTTCCCATTCATTTGTATCGAGACATTGGTTCTCTTCCCTCCAGGCCTCCTGCCCCAGCTCGACACCCCTCACTTCTTCAGGATCGGGGCAGCAACATCGGCAGCCAAGGCGAGAATCAACCAGCATCTCTTTAAGAGTCTGGGGCGCTGGTCTTCTTCAGCAGTTGACTCGTACATTCGATCTTCCATTTCTATCATTTCCACAGCTCAACAAAGTATTCCTATCTTGCCCGGAGTGGACTACCAGAGGTTTCCTCCCACGAGGGAGACATAATCTATACATCTAACCCCCTTTTTTATTGTTGTGTGCTTTTTCCTATGCGTTGGCACATGGTCTTCTTGTTTGTCACACGGTTTTGTGGAACTTCTATGGAGGTGGGGGTCCTTCTTTTGGAGGGCAAGTGATCTCACTGCCCGACCTCAGGTTAGGCTACGCCACCTCTGCCTTCGGATAAGAGGGTTCTCATCGTGCGAGTCAGTGGGGACCCCTGGCCACACCTATCATTTCGCAGCTCATGTGCTATTCGTTACCTCGAAAACAGAGGCTCTGTTCTTTCTTCCTATCATCCGCTCGGGACTTAGCCTGCTATGTGCTTAGTGCTCAATGTCCTAAGTAACCTTTCTATCTTCTACCTCTTTTCAGATTCCCTGAGGGAGGCTCTCTGATCCCACCGTGAGCAGCAGAAAGTAATGACTGACCCTTGATTGCTCACAATTCGTTTTCCATCACAAAAGGTGAAAAAATTTAGGTCTTTATTTCCCTCTCAGCAGTCCTACAGAGATATTTCAGTTGGGATGTTAAGAGTTAAGTGTGCTGCTCAGATAAAAGGAAGGACCTACTCAATTTTTCAGTACCAATCTATATCTTTGTCTGAAGTAAATTATTGAAATGGTGGTGAAAACAAAACACTACTGTCAAGTATATAAAATAAGTCATTATGGTTCTCTTATCAATCTAATCAAAACCTTTTCAACGCAACAAACTCTTTTGGTGGCTGGGGCATGAGTTAAGTCATTAGGTGGCTGGAGATAGGAGAGGATAAATAGTGCTATCTTGCTACGTCACATAAATGCATCCTGTTTAATAGCCTATCCAGAATATAATGTGGCTTTGAATATTTTATTAGTTAGTGGGGAAAAATAATGCGATAGCAAGACGTTAGTGGGGATGTATATACATGGGAGTTCTCATTTAAACTAAGGTCACTGTTACACTTGGGAATGTCCAAAGCTTCTCAGGATTGGTACTAAGTATTCCCAGTATTGGCAATAATTTACTCTACTGACAAATGCGATACAGGACTGCACGACAGTTTATATTGAAATGAATGTAATTTGCATGTTTGAGAAAATTACAGCTGTGTTAATGTGGAACCCAATAAATCAGTAGTGAACATGATAGATGATATTACACTACAAATCTGTATACAAGCCATGCTTTCAGAGAGTGTTGCTTGTCTTTGGTCATTCATCTTGAAGGGGAAATTGTCTCCACCCCTCCAGCTGTTTTTTTTTTATCCCTGCCATGAACCTACCAGCTGTTTCCCCTAAATGAGCTCAGTGCAAGTGTAAGTGGAACATATTTTGAGGCTCTTTAGCGTAATGTAGTGTGCGTCTTTCAAAACTGAGATCTGTGTCGGTAACACAAGTGCAGAGAAAATTTATGGAATTATTTTGTGAGCTACCTGATTTATCTAAGCCTTATATTCATTTTCTTTCTGTACCAAAAAACAATGTTTCCAGATTAGCTATTCGATCGTGCTGGAGTGATGTGTGAGCGGACCATACAGTGCATGCTGTTAAACTGTGCAATAAACACTCAGTTGTCTTGTGTAAGAAAACACATCTTGGTTATCAATTTTGATGACATGATGCAGACAAGCCACTGTTATATTACATGATAAATCGCTTGAAGAAGCAGATGTTTTTCAATAAAAATGGATTGCAATAGCAATTAACTGTGGGCATCCTTTTATGGAAAGCAGAGACGCTGATACAGCTAAAACAAATGTTTGTGGTTTGCCTTCGCCGGGACTGTGACGGATTAGTGAGCGTTGGCCTTGAGACGTTATCTAATCCAATTCTAAATAAATCATACCTCTGAGCATAGGCTGTCAGCCTCCAGGAATTGCACTGTGGTTAAATACCATGCTGCTGCAATACCAATGAGTTTTAGGTAGTGGTTGGGCCCTGTCCTGCAAGTCTCTGCAAGCTGCATGCTCTGAGCTCCGGCTTGCAGAGCATGGTCCGTCACACATAAACACTCCGAACAACAATCCGGCTATAAACACACGGTTCCACCCACGCTCGTTGTTATAGCATGTTGCTTTTAAGTATAATTTGTTGCATTGTCCCTTCATTCCCCTCTGTGTCGTGTTGGCTGCAAATACCAAGCATACATGTTGCAATTCAATGGATCCAACTATTAGATTTAAAGCATTGTGGTTTGTAAAGAGCTTTCTGTAAGATAACTCAAATCGAAATTTGCTCTGCATCTATTACAC
Organism: Acipenser oxyrinchus oxyrinchus; assembly: GCA_030684275.1. Classification (NCBI taxonomy): domain Eukaryota; kingdom Metazoa; phylum Chordata; class Actinopteri; order Acipenseriformes; family Acipenseridae; genus Acipenser; species Acipenser oxyrinchus. Next base: position 20,708 of record JAGXEW010000911.1, on the reverse strand, counting down.
AACTATATAACCCAGTTGGAGGCTGTTTAAGGTTAATGATACCAGACTAGAAATATTACCTTCACCGCTGTGTGATTTTTACATTTCTTAATCTTAAGTAATGTAGTAATTTATTCATTTTAATTATTTGAGCTTAACGTTTCATACTATATCTGTAAATATATTATATATAGACTAAATAATGAAGTATGTAAGAAAAAACTATTTTACACCAGCAATGGTATGACAGACACCAACAATAGTATGACATACAATTACACTTTCATTGCTGTAGCATTATAGTACGTAAGCCTGGGTTGTGTTTTTCTCATTGGAATGAAATGAGATGTGGGCCATTTGTTTCCAAGCCATTTTATAAGTGGATATATCAGTACCAGGACCACCACATGTGTGGTAATGACAGGGCTGGTGATGCTGTGGTTCAAGAATATGTCAGTTAGGTTTCTTTCAGGGCACTACACTTGTATTAAAATAATTGTATTACATACCAATTTATTATTTAAGTGTGGACTCACATGGTGTATGCACTTGAAATAAAATGTACTACAAATGCAAAAACTAAATTGCAGGAAGGATGGCGCCACCTTAGAACAACAGTGTCTTGCTAGTTTTATACAATTCCAATTATTTAATTCCTTCCTTTGAAAAAACCCTCTGTGTTGAAGAACGAACCAAGAGAATGAGCACCTCACCTATTTTATATGAGATCATCCCTGTTCATCCCTTTATGTCAAGGTTACAGAATATAAATATGGGCAAGACTGTTGCCAACACATGCAGCCATTCTTAACTTTATTGCAATAGGTGGTGAGATGTAAGCATTAAAAATTCATGCATGTTCTAAGAATTCAATAATAATGAAAATTCTTTCAAAGGTCTATGGAGAGTTTATCCTTGGATATTACTTTTTGTTCTACCTTAAAGAGTATCTCCCAGAACTGTACATTAATTTTTAAATAAAAATAAATAAATACACTTTTATTCCTGTTGGAATTCTGCATCATGCCCAAAGAATGTTTTTTTTAAATTAATTATTGGATACCATAACTGAAATGTTCTCTTGTGATGTCTATGCCTGGGAAGCGAGGGTTACTTCTATCAAGGGGAACGGAAAAACAAAAGAGAGTTCGGATAGATTTTATTGTTTATTTATTTAGCAGATGCCTTTATCCAAGGCGATTTACAGAGACTAGGGTGTGTGAACTATGCATCAGCTGCAGAGTCACTTACAATTACGTCTCACCCGAAAGACGGAGCACAAGGAGGTAAAGTGACATGCTCAGGGTCACACAGTGAGTCAGTGGCTGAGGTGGGACTTGAACCGGGGATTCCCTGGTTACAAGTCCGTTTCTTTAACCACTGGACCACACAGTCCCCTCTGGCTTGCAGAAAACCTGCCCCTGAATATCCTGATAGCATTTACTCTAACTAAGCAGTAAGTAAAACAAGTGGACTGTGCTGAGATCCAACAATTAGCTTCTTTATTGAGTTCTTCTGAATAACACTGAGAAATTGCATGCACTCTTAGCTATGCAACTACTACCAGTATGTGGCAGTAGCTAACTAATCTTATACTAAACCACATACATAACAACACCCAAGGTGTAAAGATGCAATTGCAACCAACTGTATAAAGCATCAGCCATGTTTACAAGCTAAGCGTTAAATGTAAACCTTCAACAAACAAAAGGAGTTCCAATTTGCAAACACATTGTGCAAATATACTTGCTTATCTATGTTTACACCCCAAGGTAAACTGGCTGTACTGTAAACTTTGTAAGTGCAAGTTGACAGTATGTTCACATACTTGGTATACACTACATTTCATGCAGTATAGATCAGAGAGTTACTGGAGCTGGCAGCTGTCTCTGTGTTTCAGATAATACCGGACAGGTTATTACAGCATAGCATCTCAAAGCCCTGGGAATGCAGGAGTCTAATCAGAACTCTCAGAGGATAAAACATTGTCTGGAAACACAGGGGTTATTTTCCAAAAGTGTCATTTATGTGGAGCAAGTGGGGCTTACCCAGCTAAGGAAATGTATTACCTAACTATATAAAAAGAATTGCAAGCCACTTTCCTTCCACATCATTCATTTCACATTTGAGTTGATGCAAATCTTTACAGCACACAGGAACTGTAGGTGTGCGCTCACATTGTTCATGCCAAAGGACAAGGAGAATGCACTTAAAGCAAAGCTTAAAACACATCTTTATGCAGAGGCCTTTTGGAGATTGGGATGGCCTATTTTAGAATTATGTTAATATATTTTTATTTATTTATTTATTTTATTTATTTATGTTTTCCCATTTATTTTTGGATGTTTTTTGATATTGTACAGTATATTATATTATTGTATTGTATATTTATTTGTCATGTGAAGCGCTTTGGGATGCCTTGGCATGAATATACAAAATAGGCTGTGTGGTCCAGTGGTTAAAGAAAAGGGCTTATAACCAGGAAGTCCCCGGTTCAAATCCCACCTCAGCCACTGACTCATTGTGTGACCCTGAGCAAGACACTTAACCTCCTTGTGCTCCGTCTTTCGGGTCAGACGTAGTTGTAAGTGACTCTGCAGCTGATGCATAGCTCACACACCCTAGTCTCTGTAAGTCGCCTTGGATAAAGGCGTCTGCTAAATAAACAAATAGTAATAGTAATATTCAAAATAAATTTGATTGATTGAATGGGACAACAGAAAAAGGTCAAAACATGTAGTACAATATTATTGAGAGAGACATATTTATTTTACCCCAGCCAATATACAAAATAATTTACAAGCAAGAAATCAAATTCCTTTAGTGATTTGGACATTATAAATGGAATCTAGTTTCATAGTTAAATTAATCCAGTGGCATAAAGGTACTCCCAAAATTCCCATTCATTATATTAACCCTTTGCAGTCCATTTATTAACTGCTGCGTCAGGCGCAATTTATTTTCACCGCGCAGTTAATTTTAGGCGCAGTTTAAAATAATTTTTCCACAGTCAAACGGGTTTAAAAGGCCCTGCATATCAACAAAGCACTCACTAGGCATCTCCAGCCCGCCCCACCCTTTAGTTCGCTATCGCTTTCACATATGCTAATAAATAAATAATAATAATAATAATAGTCGTACATACTGATCAATCATCTCCTGATCACTCGTTTTATCACCAAACTCCTCAATAATGCAATCCAAGTCATTATTTTATTACTGTAACATCTGAAAAAAGCTCTGCAAATGTCCGTGATAGTCTCTGTGCGCTGATACAGTAACAGCCAGCTTGTTTCCTTATGACCGCCCTATGTGATGCCAGGGGCAAGTATGACTATTCATGAGATCGCCTTTTTTTTATCGGCTTGTCTCGGCTCCTGTTGCTCCCACTAGGCCATTGAATGGTTTTCTCGACTTTTCCAGAGAAAAACGACTAGAAACCTGTTTTTGCGTTTTTGATTATGTCGGACAGGGTCCGACAATGGACGGATAGGAATAATCGCAATGTCGGACCAGGTCCGACAATGGACCCATAAAGGGTTAAGATTATGTGCGATGCAGAATTAGTTATTAATTTAGTCACAGGTAAAAAAGGGAAAACAGCCGTGCTTGTTTGTATTCCTATTTGTCACTGACAAAACAATCATAAAGATACGGAACTGTTTGCTGTTTTGCTTTTACTAATTTCATAACAATGTGTTTTATGTATTTATTCATTTATATTAAGTAATGTAGTCATTACTGAATCACTGGTCGAATCTTCCACAGGTGTTGTGGGCTTGTTGGCCCCTACGAAGTGCCCCACCCAGCCCATTCCAGACGGTTGCCATGCTGAGGAGCTAGGGAGACCGCACTTTGGTTGATCCCTAGAGTGAGCATCGCTGCTGTTGTCTGTGCTGAAGCACCAAGGAGGCCACAAATAGGCTGATCCTTGGAGCTAGCATTGCACTTCAGCCATCAACACTGGGCCAATAGGAAATCCACATTACCTGGTGGAGGAAAAGCGCTGAAGGCTCATATATTACAGCGAAGTTACGTCTTGGTTGGTCTCCATCACAACTTTTATCTTGGCGAAAGACAAGTCTAATATTAGCAAGAAGTAAATAACAGCTACTATCATGTAATAAAAATCATAATATACTTTTGCTTGTTGTCAAAAAACCTGAAATGTAATTGACCTCCAAAATTGAAGGAAGGATAACTGTCACAAAGACGGCCGGAGTGGGTGATGACGTCAGACCAGAGACCGGAGCAACACAGAACAGACAGAGACTTGGGGTTTGATGAAGCTGAGCGTGATTGCGCTCAGCATTTAATAATTAACAGAACAGAAAATAAAAGGTTTAAACACAAAAACACAGGACACGGCACTTGCCAAAATAAATAGACAAACAAAACGAACTACACAGACAAACACGGTGAGCTTCTACTTTAACTTTACTTCTCCTTTCTCCTTCTCACACCCGTTCTCCACTCACCGAACACACAACCTCGGTGAGTGAAAACATGCTGTTTTTATGCAGTTGTATCGAGACTCGATTGCTAGTCAATCATTCAATTGGAATCTCGGTACAACTGCACGTGAATTAATTAAGTGCACTCCCGTGACCACACATTACATTTTAACCAGCACGTGAAGTGATTTGTGCCTTCCTCGTGCCTAAATATAAATCTACATTTTTAAATCACACGTGAAACACAGACCCGTTTATATCCCGTGTACCGATGACTATACACCAACATTTACACACAACACTAATATATAATACACAGGGGGGGCACTTTGCCACAATAACATAATAATTTGTCAACAGCATATCCTTTGAATTAATGAGCTGAGTCCAAAGCACAGAGAAATTGCAGCTCAGTGGCTGCATATATTATATACACCTCATGTGAACATTGACAACACAATAATTGTTACGAATTCAGTCAAGCCACTTTGCTTTAAGCAATGTTGAAACTCATGACTATGCTTTCTGTCTTCAGCGTTCTACATACTGTTGCTAATTTATATTCAAACACAGCCACTGTTGCTCTATTCGGTCCCAGAATGCATCTGCCTGACTCATTAATCAACGTGTTGCAGCTGTGATTTGAATCTGGGTGCTCCAAATTGAATGACTCACTCAACACAATGGGGCTTGTACTAGGAGATCCACTGTGGACCCATATGGTACCATTATTGACCATGTTTGTAATAAAAAAATGTCCTTTTCAATTTTACATCCTTTGATAAAACAGCATTTTTCATGCGCTCCAGGTAGAAGCTCCCAAATTATTAAAAGAGATTAGTTACCAGCCCACTAATTAGCGTTTTACAGTCAACTCCTAATAGCTGCATGTAAGGGTTAGGGAACAAATGGCTTTCTTTAGTCTTTAACTACTCTTTCTGAAATCCAACAATGATTTGTAGCCAAAGCAGATTCTTTTCTATTCTGTGTAAATGTTTCCTGAATACTGTAGTCCATTCCTCTGCTTTGATGATAACCGACTGCAGATAACTAAAGATTTAAAAGCCCCGTTCCTCCATCCCAAGCGGGCCTCCTCGAGAACTAGATCGCAGAGCTAATGGGTCTCATACTTCAATGTCAGCACAGTTAAAAGAGATGGATCTAAGTCTCTTTAAATTGCAATGAGTGGCCTGCAGAGAGTGCATTGACTAATGCAAGCAGTGGTATAAGGAACAGCAGGCAAAGTACAATTTAAAATCTCAGTTGCTCAGTACAGGAAAACCCATATTAAAGGCTACCTGAAGGAAGCAGACACCACTTCTATCAGCCAGTAAAGCCCTGAAAGGATTTGCTTATTTTTTTTATATAAGTTATAACAAAAGTATCTTGACAGTGTTGACAGTGTCTCATATTGAGTCCCTTTGGTGGATCATTAAAGAAGAAGTCAAGCATGTCATTTTGATTGCTTTTCTATTTGATGGTGTTTTTATTCATTCAGAGTGGTTCTGGGTCCTGTTCTTCTAAGATTGAGTTCATTTCATTTTCTATCTAAAGATGCCATTACCTGGCCTTGAGCTTGGTGACGATGTGCCATACTCCACAGTTACAGATACAGAGGCGAGGTGTGTGTGTGTGAAGCTACTTAGTCTATAATTCAGGTATGACTGTATATATTGAAAGTTTTCAAGATCAAATATGCTTGGCATGCATATGTTATAAGGGGAAGCCAGGCTACATTTCAGTTCCTGAGGATAAAAAAAGGTATTGTGCATAAGGATACATATGTAACCGGGAAACCTAATTGTTCACCTGGGGCAATGTGGGCTAAATCCCTTTTATGTGATAGGCTACAGGGTTTATTTAATGGTGGTCTGCATTTTGTGTTGTTTCAGTAAGATATGGACTACGGCCTGTCCAGGAGACAGCGAGTGCCCATCACCCTTTTCTTTCATTGAAGTTTTATTACTTATAACACACTGCACAGGAAGTATTCTTTTCTGTGACCAAGATTTGTGGATTGTAACTGTTACCTGCGATTTTAGCTTTCTTGGATACTGGAAAAATAAACTTTATATCATGGTCTTGGATTTTGTTTACACGCACTATTTATACATGACTGACACACACACGGCCCTGATATTAACTCGTTGGCTGGAGCACTGGTCACACACATGAAGGATTTCTGGGTTATGTTCTGTGCTATAACACATTGGTTGCTTGAAACTAAGTCACCATAACAAAGTGTTTTCAAATACTAAGCTCAGCAGACATCTACAGTACCAATGGGGTTATGACTGCTGTACATGGACCCTGATTGGCTGAGAGTCCTCAAAGCTTACTCTTAGGTCATAATACCCGGCACAGAGGGAATTACTAGTTATTCAGGAGCAATTTGATCAGTAATGGGTCCAGGCGGAAGCAAGCATTCTGGTAATTGTAGACATGAAGGGTATTTTTTGTATCATTGCTATGCATGCCTATGAAGATACTGTCAAGAATTTTATTTTTGCATATTTCCGCATTCTTCTTGGGGGAGGGGATGTGGCGTCTCATGAAACAAATATGTTTTTTATATTTCTGTGTATTTTATAAATATTTGAATAGTTGAACAAACACTGCTTGAAATGTATTCAGTGGCAAAAATGACCATGTTTGTTCATTTAAGAGAATTTATAAACAATTATGTCAAAAAATATATCATGCAAAGGAAACCGATGCATCAATGATAATTGAAATAACACCTACTGTTCTCTCTTTTCTTTAATGTGGCAGTATGCTATGGATTATACTTCTGCAATTCCAAATCAAAGTATATTCAAATATGTGTTTCATTTCTGAAAGAACATTAAAATAATATAATGTCATCTGCATACAGCGAGATCTACATTTTTCGCCTGCATGATTTTAACTGACAAGCTCAAGCCAACGTGAGACTGGACCGTCATGAAATCCAGCTGGGGACTCTGCTTAGCCTAGTCCCCAACATGTACCATGTGAACTCTGGTGAAGGTTCAATGCTGAAGCTTGTGGTTAGTGCCTATCTGTATATAACATTAGATGAACTCCACTGCCTGTGCTGTTTTGTAATTGTTGTATATGTGGCTACTGCATGTCCTTGCTTTTCTTTCAGCTTCAGCAATAATCAGAAGTTACTGCATTTACTTCCACACTGGGGGCTGATTTATTAAGCTTTTGCACAATTTCTCTATATATCAGTCTACATAACTGCTAAGGAAAGTTTGTTTTTACCATTGTTTTTTACAGTGAACTTTCAACTTAAGTACATCATTTACCTTCAGTAGAGCAGGTGGAGCAGAACAGAGTCCAGGTCTCACATAGTCAAGGGGAGGGTCAACTGCAAAACTTGGATGGAATGGTCCCTATTCACATAACTGAATAAGGAATGTTTTGCTATGGACTGTTTTGATTATTTAAATAAAGTTTGCAGGTTATGTTTGTAGAGAGAGTTAGTTCATCATAATTTGTTTACATCTCTGTTAATAAGTCCTTGTACAGTAGAAACATTCCAAATAGCTAGTTCCACTGACCCTGATTGGCACTAATGTTGGACTACCCAATGTTACCCTAGGTGAGGTGTTGCCACATAGTTGCCAGTGTAAGGTTTATGAATTAAGGTAAACATGGAATTAACTACTTTGTTACGCTATAAGGATGAGACCAGACCATATTTCAGATTTTACCATTTATTAATTCCCAATACCCACATTACATTCTACATTGGACATTATTGTTTAAATACAATACGTGCCACTAGTATTAACAGTCACCTCCATGCCCTGTATTTATACCATATGGGCTTAGGACATACATGACTACAGTCTGTTTCTGTTATCTTACTAATTATCAATAGAATATGGCTGTTTAGCTGTTACTCCATTCAAGTGAAACCGACCATTAACCAATTTCTTTTCAAGGTTTTCAAGGTGTTGCAGTAGGACATGTTCATCGCTACACTCTGGTGACCCAGCAGAGTGTTGCAGTAGGACAGGTTCATCGCTACACTCTGGTGACCCAGCAGAGTGTTGCAGTAGGACAGGTTCATCGCTACACTCTGGTGAACCAGCAGAGTGTTGCAGTAGGACAGGTTCATCGCTACACTCTGGTGAACCAGCAGAGTGTTGCAGTAGGACAGGTTCATCGCTACACTCTGGTGAACCAGCAGAGTGTTGCAGTAGGACAGGTTCATCGCTACACTCTGGTGAACCAGCAGAGTGTTGCAGTAGGACAGGTTCATCGCTACACTCTGGTGAACCAGCAGAGTGTTGCAGTAGGACAGGTTCATCGCTAAACTCTGGTGAACCAGCAGAGTGTTGCAGTAGGACAGGTTCATCGCTACACTCTGGTGAACCAGCAGAGTGTTGCAGTAGGACAGGTTCATCGCTACACTCTGGTGAACCAGCAGAGTGTTGCAGTAGGACAGGTTCATCGCTACACTCTGGTGAACCAGCAGAGTGTTGCAGTAGGACAGGTTCATCGCTACACTCTGGTGAACCAGCAGAGTGTTGCAGTAGGACAGGTTCATCGCTACACTCTGGTGAACCAGCAGAGTGTTGCAGTAGGACAGGTTCATCGCTACACTCTGGTGAACCAGCAGAGTGTTGCAGTAGGACAGGTTCATCGCTACACTCTGGTGAACCAGCAGAGTGTTGCAGTAGGACAGGTTCATCGCTACACTCTGGTGAACCAGCAGAGTGTTGCAGTAGGACAGGTTCATCGCTACACTCTGGTGAACCAGCAGAGTGTTGCAGTAGGACAGGTTCATCGCTATTAGAAGGTTTATTGAGACCATAGAGGTGCTTTAATCTTCTTTAAAAAGTCACCAGGATGAAAATTATACAAAGTGCATCTCAACAACAAGAAGAATACAAGGTAAGCATTCATACAAAAAAATAGTTGCTAAGGTCTCATATCATCAGGTTTGAAGTAAAGCCCTGCACAGCCCATGTGAATACCTAACTGGTATCACTGCTCTTTAAATCCCATAATTAACTGCTGTGGTATAATGGAACCCTCATTAATTAGGTCACTGTCTGGATGTGGAGTCAGTCTGAAGGGACATCAAGTCCTGTATGAATTTCATTTTTTCATTTTAATTAGTTTTATCATAAGTCTGACAAGGCCAAATTTGCACCCTGATAAAGGCTTGTGTCATCATGTAATCTCAATCTCATTTATGAGGCAAGTTTTAGATCCTGTTGCACTAAAGTAACCTTACCTTAATCAACTGGAGGGATCCAGACATAATATATTATATATAAGGCTTCTGATTTTCGGTTTTAACCGATAAAAAATAATAAAAGACCCCCTTAAAATGTAAGTAGCATCAAATTACAATTATATTGCAATCCTTCTCAGTGTTTGCTATTGCAATTACTCAGGTATATATTGCGAAATCACGTCATCCACACTCTTGCGAAGTGCGTCTTTTTTGGAAAATCGTACAGCCTTTTCTCATGAGTCTGTGACCTGAAATCGCATCGGGTGGGATAATGTTGAAAACTGTCAACATTTGCTGCATGGTCGGAGTGAAGCTGCACAGCTTTTATAGCTGTCTGTGCCATTCACCTGCGACAGAAGTATGAACCAACCCTTAGTATTCGACACTGAGACAGGTGCAAATGGAGAAAGAGGATTTAAAAAAGAGTATTCCTGACTTGTACAGCTGAGTACTATTACTAAATACCATTCCTAATAGTCCCGTACCCCTCCAAAACAACTGAAACATCAAATCAACTCCCTCCTGGGTGATGGTTTTTGAATATGAAAACAAAAGTCAATTCCAGTGTGCGGTTGTAATGCAATTACAAATAAATGTCACCATGCTTTACCACAATGTGGAGACTGAAGAAAGCCGCTATTGATTTTTCACTACCTCAGTGCCAGAAGCTATGCCTGACACCTGCCGTACATCCAGACCACTGCATCAACACCATCAATCAATGAACTAAACCTTCTCCTGAAACCGTAAGGGAATATTATTATCCCCTGTATTTCTATGTATAACATTCTCCTGTTATTTGTAACACAAGATAACATTTTGCAAGACATCAGCATATCATGAACTAGCCTCAGGTGCTTTTTAATATGTTTTAGTGAATATACCAGAGTTACACAAACTGAAATTTGTGGTTGGTTTGAAGTAACTAGATGTTCTTCTGTTTGTTTTACAGAACAAGAAACACAATATAATGTTTTATGGACTGCTCCTGCCTTTCTTACTAGTCTGAAAGCATGTATTTTACGGCGTAACTGAACAAAGGCTGGAGTTGGTTTACAGGCACTCAATTCACAAAGCCTAATGTCCTGTATTCTTAAAGCCTGTTTGGATTAATGTATGTGGCTGTGTATGGTGGTTTCATTTGGATTGTAAAGAAAGAACAAACTTCTATTAACTAGTTAAAAAAAACAGCTTCTGCGCCTTTAAATCTGAGAGTACTCCCAATTTGTAGTCTGCATAGTGCTGTAGTGTTCTGAATAGTGTTCTTCTTCAACAGAACAGTTTCCTTTCCTGGAACCCACTGCCCTATACTGGAGCACATACCAATACACAAACACTTATTACACAGATACAGAATACAGAAACCTCTGTAGCACTTAAGATTACAGGGACTGTATATGCATGTAATTACACTATAATAACTGGATAAATACAAACAAGCCCTGCTCTTACTGTGCAATTACATGGAAACAACCTTGTGAACAGCATTTAATTACCTGCTGTAATTACATGGTAACACCGTGGAACAGGTCATTTCCCTGTAATTATACGCTTCTTCCACCTGTAGTTAGTGCAGAACACATCAGTAGTTACCCAGTTATTACCATGTTATTACCTGGTTATGAAGTGCTACCCAATTCTTAATAGACACATCTACAAAAAATGGTTGCCTGTCAGCTATTTGCTGTTAACACTCCATATACTGACATGTGTAAGAGTATGTGATTCTGGGTACTAATATAACTTCTGAGTTAGTTTACAAGGGGCTAATACAGTTACTTAGTCAGGGGCTAATACAGTTACTTTTCAAATATTGGTTAAAATAAAACAATCAAAAATATGTATTATTATGAAGGCAAAGCACAAGCTACTCAGAAATTAAAATTGAGTTTATAGGGTAATAGCCTAATTTAAAACAGGAAATGCATTGGATTTCTAAGTAAAAGTAAAAGTAAAAGTAAAAAGATAAATAACGTGTTATATATCCATAAAGTCCTCTAGAATATGCTGGTGCCCCTATTTATGTAGATATTCTAATCTTTTACTATAACACTTTCAGTCTAATTAAGAGTACCAGCCTATTTTCTAATCCAAATGTCTGCAGGATCCACTTAGCTGAGCTTCCATCTGCAATTTACCAGCAAGAGACGATGCCTCCATAAACAGATGCTACATTCAGCTTTCCATAGAGCCTGCTAGGTAGATACTTCATCAAGCTTACGGCATCTGTACATTCTCCTGGGTTGGTTGTAGCTAATTGCATGACTAAGTGGTATTATGTTTTTCTTTATGTAGATGTTTTGATTGTTTGTTTTACTCTTTCATCTCCTAATTGCATTCCAGTGATGTTCCCATGGTTTGGATCCAATGCTAATGAGGCCCTCACAGAAGAGCACCCTGGACTGCACTGCCCAGGCACGTGTATTGTAACACTGATTAGGACACATTGTGAGAGGTGGATTTATCAAGGTCCTCATGCCACAGTTAGGATTGCTTTTTTGGATAAGAGTAGCTGTTATTTTGTGGAACAATATCAAGGCTAATTAAAGCACAGTTAAATGTGAGTGACATTTCCAAGGCTTTCTGCCAGCTTGTCTGACACCAACAAACCAAACCAGCAGGACCTTTCCCGACCCCATCTTATAAAACTAATTTATCATCAAGGCCAGCGCACAGATAGACACATTATTTAGGTATCACTGTCATTTACAATGAAGGCTTTACACTGACTGTGCAGAAAAGGAGTTTTTATAACAATCAGCCTTTTATGGTGCACAGGACATCTGCTATAACGAGAGAGAGAGAGAGAGAGAGAGAGAGAGAGAGAGAGAGAGAGAGAGAGAGAGAGAGAGAGACTGCACTTCATTTAATTGCATATAAGATAACTGCATATTCCATTTGAATGAATACCAATTTCTGGGTACCAAAAAGTTTGCTTTGTTTACATGGAATTGCACTCCACTAAAATGCATAATTTGCTTGATTGCATGAAAGATAGCCAGAGTCTTTTCATACGCGCATGTATAATTAGTTCTGGTAATTGCAATGGTTGACCACATGACCACAAACAACGTGACTTGCAGTTTGTGGCGACTTCTAAGAGGAGGATACCACACTTTAGCTCAACAAGTTGAAGTTTAAAAAAAGGTAGAAAATTAATGGGTCAGAAGTCAATTGAGTTTGATGTTGATCAAATGGCAAAACAGCAGCAATTCAGGCAGAAAACGACACAGATTTGGGAAAGCAGAAGATGTGGAGGCAATACTATTGATACAATTAGTTAGATATACTGTTCATATACAGTATACTGTGCAAAAGTTTTAGGCAGGTGTGAAAAAATGCTGTAAAGTAAGAATGCTTTCAAAATAGACATGTTAATAGTTTATATTTATCAATTAACAAAATGCAAAGTGAGTGAACAGAAGAAAAATCTACATCAAATCAATATTTGTGTGACCACCCTTGCCTTCAAAACAGCATCAATTCTTCTAGGTACACTTGCACACAGTTTTGAAGGAACTTCGGCAGGTAGGTTGGCCCAAAACATCTTGGAGAACTAACCACAGTTCTTCTGTGGATTTAGGCAGCCTCAGTTGCTTCTCTCTCTTCATGTAATCCCAGACAGACTCGATGATGTTGAGATCAGGGCTCTGTGGGGGCCATACCATCACTTCCAGGACTCCTTGTTCTTCTTTACGCTGAAGATAGTTCTTAATGACTTTCGCTGTATGTTTGGGGTTAGTTGTCATGCTGCAGAATAAATTTGGGGCCAATCAGATGCCTCCCTGATGGTATTGCATGATGGATAAGTATCTGCCTGTACTTCTCAGCATTGAGGAGACCATTAATTCTGACCAAATCCCCAACTCCATTTGCAGAAATGCAGCCCCAAACTTGCAAGGAACCTCCACCATGCTTCACTGTTGCCTGCAGACACTCATTAGTGTACTGCTCTCCAGCCCTTCGGCTAACAAACTGCCTTCTGCTACAGCCAAATATTTCAAATTTTGACTCATCAGTCTAGAGCACCTGCTGCCATTTTTCTGCACCCCAGTTCCTGTGTTTTCGTGCATAGTTGAGTCGCTTGGCCTTGTTTCCACGTCGGAGGTATGGCTTTTGGCGCAAGTCTTCCATGAAGGCCACTTCTGACCAGACTTCTCCGGACAGTAGATGGGTGTACCAGGGTCCCACTGTTTTCTGCCAATTCTCAGCTGATGGCACTGCTGGAGATCTTCCAATTGTGAAGGGAAGTAAGCATGATGTGTCTTTCATCTGCTGCAGTAAGTTTCCTTGGCCGACCACTGGGTCTACGGTCCTCAACGCGTTGCCCGTTTCTTTGTGCTTCTTCAAAGAGCTTGGACAGCACATCTGGAAACCCCTGTCTGCCTTGAAATTTCTGCCTGGGAGAGACCTTGCTGATGCAGTATAACTACCTTGTGTCTTGTTGCTGTGCTCAGTCTTGCCATGGTGTATGACTTTTGACAGTAAACTGTCTTCAGCAACCTCACCTTGTTAGCTGAGTTTGGCTGTTCCTCACCCAGTTTTATTCCTCCTACACAGCTGTTTCTGTTTCAGTTAATGATTGTGTTTCAACCTACATATTGAATTGATGATCATTAGCACCTGTTTGGTATAATTGTTTAATCATACACCTGACTATATGCCTACAAAATCCCTGACTTTGTGCAAGTGTACCTAGAAGAATTGATGCTGTTTTGAAGGCAAAGGTGGTCACACCAAATATGGATTTGATTTAGATTTTCTTCTGTTCACTCACTTTTGCATTTTGTTAATTGATAAATATAATCTATTAACATGTCTATTTTTAAAGCATTCTTACTTTACAGCATTTTTTCACACCTGCCTAAAACTTTTGCACAGTACTGTATATTGTGAAAGATTTCCACTTCACTCCTTTAATAACGTAGACCCGACACACAGACTTGAAGTTTTAGCGCTTTTACGTACACGTTTAATAATACAAAATGAACAAAAACAAACAAAAGCCTAACTCCTGACGGCGCACTAACTACACATAAGCAGGAACGGCCCTGACTACAAACACTACAGGCAGATCTCTACACACAGATAAGCAGGAACGGCCCTGACTACAAACACTGCAGACACATCGCTACACACAGATAAGCAGGAACGGCCCTGACTACAAACACTACAGACACATCGCTACACACAGATAAGCAGGAACGGCCCTGACTACAAACACTACAGACACATCGCTACACACAGATAAGCAGGAACGGCCCTGACTACAAACACTACAGACACATCGCTACACACAGATAAGCAGGAACGGCCCTGACTACAAACACTACAGACACATCACTGCACGCAGCTTCCTGCTTCCTTCAGCTCAGCAGCCCTGAATGAATAAGCTGTGGGGTTTATATTCCCCACAGAAAAAGGGATAGGCAGCTGGCGCTGATTTACAATAATCACCAACTGCCAAAGCAATTAACAATTAAGCAATACAATTAACCATAACACACATTTACACATGCCCTGCTATAATATATATTACTAGTTTAATGCATTTAATGTCAAGTCTGTGTATAATGATCCCTGCTGTCTGTGAGCCCAAACCCTCACAAAAAATTGTTCTGACCAACACAAAGATGTTTGTGAGAGAAGAAGAGCGAGCGAGTGAGCGAGCAAGTTTTTGTTTTTGCTCAAGCATGCAAAGCAGGTCTAATGAACATATTTCTCCTTTTCCTACTGCGCAACCACCAGACCGCTAGAAAAGCTGGGATATCAAAATCAATACTGTAGTCAGAGTAGGAGCTGAGAGTTGGAAATATGGATATTCGAAAAACATTTGCCATAAGTTCTGTAAAATCAGATTCGGATCAAGCTGTTTGTATAGATAACAGCAATATCTGCAATTTGAATAAATGTAGAAATTGTTAAGCGGATGTTCCAGGCAAGGGATGGGGGCTCAAATCACCAGGAAGAATGCATGTTAAACCAGCCAAGCATTATCTCCTCGAATGACATTGAAATGCAACTAAATCCTGTATGTTTGTCCTTGGTGATACTGCAACAGGACCATCACAGCCTTGTTTACCTGTGTATCCAAAACGGTCTTTGGTAAGCAAAACCATTCATTTTCATCAGTATATTACAAGACATTTTCAAAGTACAGTAAGCAGGCAGATGTGATTTTCTGCTTTCCTTGCAAACACTTTTCCAGCAGTTCAAAAGAGCCATTTGGGGGGCTCCCGAGTGGCGCATCCGGTAAAGGTGCTCCGCGTGGAGTGCAGGATGCACTCTATAGCCTGGACGTCACCGGTTCGAGTCCAGGCTATTCCACAGGTGACCGTGGATGGGAGCTCCCAGGAGGCGGTGCACAATTGGCCGAGCATCGCCCAGGGGGAGGGAGGGTTATGTCGGCCAGGGTGTCCTCGGCTCACCGTGCACCAGCGACCCCTGTAGTCTGGCCCGAGAGCTGCGTTGTCCTCCGACGTTGTAGCTCTTGGGTATTATTATTATTTATTTAGCAGACGCCTTTATCCAAGGCGACTTACACAGACTCGGGTGTGTGAACTATGCATCAGCTGCAGAATCACTTACAAATACAATCTCACCCGAAAGACGGAGGACAAGGAGGAAGTGACTTGCTCAGGGTCACACAAGTCAGTGACTGAGGTGGGATTTGACCCGGTGACCTCCTGGTTACAAGCGCATTTCTTTAACCACTGGACCACACAGCCTCTTGGGTGGCTGCATGGTGAGTCCACAGTGTGAAAAAAGCGGTCGGCTGACGGCTGCACGCAGGAGGACAGTATGTGTTTGTCTTCGCCCTCCTGAGTCAGCGCAGGGGTGGTAGCGGTGAGCTGAGCTTAAAAAAAAAAAATTGGCCATTTTAAATTGGGAGAAAATAATAAAAAAAATAATTGGCAACGACTAAATTCATAAAAAAGAAAAAAAAGCCATTTGTTCAAACAGTTGAAGGAAGTAGGTTCTGTAGCATCAGAGTTTCTCACAGAATGGTGGTGCATGAAAACAGACAGTATGCTACAATGATTGCCGATTTACTGCGTTCTCTGGCTAAACAAGGCATTGCATTGCAAGGGCACGACGAGAGAGAGGAATCTAGAAAACGTGGAAACTTTCTGGAATTGTGAAATTTGTTTACAAGGTATGATGAAGCATTTGCAATAAAATGAATGCTTCTTTCAATCTCACCAGCCAAGCAAACTCAAAACCAACTTTTAGAAATTGCTGCTGATATTGTCAAAAGCAATATAATTCATGTAATATATATATATATATATATATATATATATATATATATATATATATATATATATATATACATTGCATGGCTCACAAATTGAATTTGGTTTTAGTAGAGGCTTGCAAAGTTAAGCGGACTGCATCAGGATTTTCTAAACTTTAGAGGACTTGTTCAGAAAATGCTTGGAATGAAACTGGAACTGTCTAGTTTAAGTGACACGTGATGGGCATGGATATGGAAAAATGGAAGCGCTGTTGAAAACTCAATGAAAGCACTTCTCAACAGTTTGTCGGTACTGTCACAACCTGCGTGCGAAGATTCATTGAAGCATCCGGGTTGTGCAGAATGTACAGAAAATGGAATTTTGCTTGATCATATTTTACCATGTTTTCAGCACGTTTCTGTAGCACATAGACACAGGACACTACACTCTCTCTGGCTTCCAATGTGTTGCAAAAGAACTGTCAAAGTGTTAGAGAGTATGCGACCCAGCACTAAGTGGGATGATGTTTGGGAAGAAACCCAAAACTATTGTGAACTGCATGATATTGCTTCTGCCCTACCACAGACAAAGAGTACCGGTATGCACACAAATGACGTGTGAAGAAGACAGCCTCACTTGACTGTTCAGTTGTTACAAGCACTCTCAGACAACGAGAATATCTGCCTGCTAAAAACGAGAGTGCTGAAGAAAAATGGGGCAGACAGCTGTATTTTCCTGTTTTGGACACAATGATAGGTATCCAGTCGCAGGTTTTCATCTCAGTCTGTGAAAATAGCTAAAAGTATAGATTCAGCGCTAAAATGTGATTTAGACTTTTAGAGGGCATTGATAAACTGCTGAGTAAATACGGAAGTGCTGTGGGCTAATCACATTAGTTTGTTTAATAATTAATTTAAACAATTAATTAATTAGGCACTGTTTGTGTATCCTCTCTGGCTCATACAGGAAGTATAGCAGAGAGTGACTTCTCAGCGGAATCCTGACATTTGGAAACGAAGCTCAAAGCCAGGTAAAGGAACATTTAGAGAAAAGAACTATAACTCAATCTTGGATGTCAGAACAACTTCATGTGATGACAAACACCACAAGATAGTAAGGGAAATAAATAAATAACATGACATTTGAAGTTCCGCACTCTTGAAAAGGCAATAGTGCTGTTATCATATGCTGCCATGTTTTTACCTGCTCAGTCAGGCAGTTTCTTACTCTGGAGACAATGGCAGCTCCAGTATGATGGTAGCTTTATGAAGCCTGGCAGGCCATCCAGTCCTATTTGAATCAGATTCAGCTGCCAATCCTTTACTGACCTCCTCTGCTGTTGCTCGATGACCACTTCCTTCCTGCTTAGTGTTGTCAGACTGCACAGCTGTGACATCACAGAGGATTTATTCCTTCTTTTGTTCACTTTCTATGTAATATAATAATGTAGAGAATGAGATATTATTATTGTTATATTTTTTCTTTTCTCATTTATAATTTTTATTTAGCAATTATTATAAAATGATACATTACATGTTTATATTTATAAACCGTATATGTATGGTATAAACCACGACAGGCTGTGCGGTTCCCATGAAATATACACACGTCTGGGTGGTGATTAGGCCTGAGGAGAAGACAAGAGCCGGAATGTGGATTTCTCAAAGCTGATATTTTATAATATTGCCTTAATCCAGAGAGCAAATAAAGGTATCTTTTAAATTGAAACCTGTATCTTTACTTTATAAATTCATCAATCCTATTATTTGGGGGCCAAGCAACAACCCTGGAACCCTGTTATTATTATTATTATTATTATTATTATTATTATTATTATTATTATTATTATTATTAGATCAAAATACTGGCAGTGGGGTCGAGCCCTTTAAGTTTCTCCAAATAGTTTTATTTCCAAATTTCCTTTTCAACATGTTTTAAGCTAACAGGCATCACTTAAAACAAAAGGGGACCTGTTAAAAACATATCAGTTGTATGATGACATGTCCTGCCTTCAGTACCTTCAGTACCAATGACAATGAGAAAGCATCTCCTGACAATCTGAAGGCTTCTCTGCACATTTTACATAGGCTAATGTTTATATTAAGGACGATTAAATAGTATTCATTTCATAAGTAAAGAAGTAACAACATTTCATTTGATCAGAAAAGGAATACGATTTAATCTTATTACAGCTTGATCCTTGACTCAGCCTGTACTGTTGACTCAAAAAGAATCAGCTACGATCAGAGAAAAATTAGCCTTCAGTAAAATGCGTACTTATCTAATTTAGATTGTCAGAAGACTTTCTCATGATCACTGATTGGTACCGAAAAATGGAACAGGCAGGAAATGTCATCATGCAGGTTCCTTTCTGTTTTAAACGATGCATGTCAGCTTATAGCATGTTAAAGGGGGAGTTTGGAAATACTATTTGGAAAAACTTAAAGGGTTTGCCTACGGGGATTACTATTTGCCATACTTAATAACTACTTCAGAAAGAAATTCCTGTTTCTGTAATCAGGGCAGCTTCTAAAAATTCATAAAAGCGTGGTAATGGGCTTCATTTATTGTACAAAGATAGGATATTTAATACATTTCATCACCTTTAATAGTAACAGTTTAATAGTAGAACAAAAATCCTTGTATCTGTTAATACAGAACAAATACCATGTCATATTAATTGTAAGAAATTCAATATTTAGAAAAAAAGATTCTATGAAGTAACCATTTAATAAATAGACATATGTAATGTTTTCATACAGAAAGGGCCTGGTTTGCAGATTGGACACTGGAGGACAGAATAGAGATAGAGCAAGATGGAAAGTGGAAATCAAAAGGAGAAGATGCAGTTTTAAAAGGGACTAGATTTGCAGCAGTAATCGGCAATAAAATAGAATCTCGGAATTTGATATTATTGAATTGCTACTGTGCAATGTAATAACTATACTTGTTTTGTCGAAATAAAAATGCAAAGACAATAAGATCATTTATTCACAAAACACATTTTTGAAAGTAAAAGATTCCACTCTGAATATCACCACAAGTCTCTGCATTCACTTTCAATATGATATTAGATCAAACATTGCCAAAGTGAAAAAAACCCTAGAGCTTCCCTGTCACTTGGAAGTTGGAAGTTATTCACAATGTTTCCATACTGTCCCAGTTTAAGAGAA
The DNA here is from genome assembly GCA_030684275.1 of Acipenser oxyrinchus oxyrinchus. NCBI lineage: Eukaryota > Metazoa > Chordata > Actinopteri > Acipenseriformes > Acipenseridae > Acipenser > Acipenser oxyrinchus. Next base: position 625 of record JAGXEW010000911.1, on the reverse strand, counting down.
GAAAGTACAGTATCCTGGACGAAGAAAACAGATGGGGCCACTTGCAGGGCTGCCAGATTATTTTTGCAGCGCCCCACCAAATTGTGGACTGAACCAGCCAAAAACAACCAAAAAAACAGTACTTACATTTAAGACTTAATAAATGCTATATATTTATTTCAAATACCAGAAAACAGGTATGCAATGTTATAAACATTTTTTATATATACTACTAATCTGCTTTGCTTGTTTATTTCAAATTTTCAAACTAACAGCAAAATCACTGCTTCCACTGACCACTGACTTGTAGGGCAGCAGTGTGGAGTAGTGGTTAGGGCTCTGGACTCTTGACTGGAGGATTGTGGGTTCAATCCCAGGTGGGGGACACTGCTGCTGTACCCTTGAGCAAGGTACTTTACCTAGATTGCTCCAGTAAAAACCCGACTGTATAAATGGGTAATTGTATATAAAAATAATGTGATATCTTGTAACAATTGTAAGTCACCCTGGATAAGGGCGTCTGCTAAGAAATAAATAATAATAATATTTGTTTCTGATGAAACCAGGCATCAGGGGAAAAAATTCAGACTGAGTGAAATAAATTGTTCAGAACTGTTCGCAGATACAGTAGGTCTGTATCCTATTA
>JAGXEW010000910.1:0-41915 GCA_030684275.1 Acipenser oxyrinchus oxyrinchus | reverse complement strand
TGATGGTAAGTACCGATACGGTATTGTTAGTAACACAAGATTTTACCCACAACAATGAATCCTGCCGCAACTATATCAAAAACATAAGTAAATGGGCTAAAGAAAAATCTGAATTTCAAGGAAATGAGGGATTACGCACCTTTAGACGAACCTCTAGACGAACACAAACAATGCAATAATGGGGGGACTGTGGTTTGAGTAGTAATATCACCTAGGTAAAGTACTCAAAGATTTGGGCTATTCCGATCGGTGTCTGTGTGATGTAGTGTAGCCTGACTCCCTCTGCAGCTGTCAACACAAGCGATCACTTTATTTTATTTTTGGTCCAATTTTAAGAAATATAGAAGCTTACACGCACTAAATGTAACGATTGGATCTGCTCTAAATCTGGATGATTTTTTTTACATGCTCGTTTACAAGCGTGTGAACTTTTTTTTTTTTTTTTTTTTGAAAGCTTGTTAGTTACCGATGTCTTTATTTACTTTTCTAGTCCGTACTAAACTAAGCTGGTACAAATATTTGAAATGACAACGGCTTAACCCACCTGTCATATTGAGGCCGCAGTTGCATGGCAAACATTCAAAACCCATCGATCGATGCAAAACTAAAATGAAAAACAAACTTAAAAAAAAAAAATAATAAGCCGAACGACTAGCGTTACCGCTCAGCGGACATCTTTCACTCAACTGCGGAACTTAACGCACCACCGGGTCAGGGGAAGGTGAAAGGGCATGCAAGAAAAAAAAAAAAATTTATAATTACATTCGCTAAATACCAAACATATTTGGATGCTGTAAACTTGTTTTCGTTGTATAAAAGGAACGTTTTCAATTAACTGTAGTTTAAACAAGATGAACTGACGTAGCGTCACAGTTGCTATGACAACATAGTGTAAACTACATACACCCCCAAGCTGTTATGGTAGGTAACGTGTTTTTTCGAACTGTATTCTAAAGAGAAATGAATGTGTTTCTATGAAACAGAACCTGCGAAATATAAAATTGACGTTTTGAAATCGTGAATTCATTTGGCGGGATAATTAATGGAAATTAGCTAACTTTTGCATCACAATTCCTTCTTTATTTTGCAACAAAGCATGCTTGTAGAATTATACTGTGTGTGTGTGTATATATATATATATATATATATATATATATATATATATATATATATATATATATATATATATGTGTGTGTGTGTGTGTGTGTATATCATGTGTGTGCGTGTGTGTGTGTTTGTTTTTTTAACACCTACTCTTCATAGCGTATCTACAGAATAGAGGGCATATAGAAAGTAGATATATCACTAACTAATATAAATCATACATAATGCATATGTTGTAATCGCGTTTTTATTCTTCATTTAGTTTAAGGTAGCGGTAAGCGTCTTTGAACTACAGTCGAGTTTGCATGTGACTTCAAACGGGTGTTCAATTGGAAGCAGGATCTGAAACAATTACCAGAAAGCCGTATTTCAGTACACACATATATGGCTGTGGGACACTGCACACTTCAATGCACCGACTACTGCAATGCTTTTATTATTATGAAAGGAGACAAGAGATTCTTACATAATGCTAGTTTACACAAAATATAGAAAAGTGCTCTTTTACTGTAAATATTGCTTTCTCTTCATCTGAAAAAAAGGTAAATGACAACTTCCTTTTTCTCGGACCTGCAACTACTGAATCGTCTGATGATTCTTGGGTGCCTATTAAGTTGTAACACTGTATAAGGTTAGTCCATCAGCTGACCCCATATACACTACATAAAATGTGTTCAAATTGGCATAGACAGTGTATGTAAAATTATAAAACTTACCTATTTACTAAAAAAAATGTCTTGTCAACATCAATATGATTATCAAACAAAAGTTAATAACAAGCATGATACAATTTTATTTTCCCGTTGTCTATAGAGTGTTTTAAACATTTAGATGCAATGGAGGAAACATTATCTGATGACCGTCGAAATCTAACCTATGGGCCAGATAGGGAACATATTTTTGGGATGCCCTGGTTAGACTCCTGTCTTGAGGAGACACTGCTGCCTGAAAAACCATGGCATAGGGTAAGATACAGTTTCAAATATCAGGACCAGTTTGGCAATAAATATGATTTTCATGGGTTAGGTAGGTGGTGAGATGTTTCTGCCAGTTAATCACCAGTCTAGGTCAAAATTGAAATTAGTTTGGAGGTCATACTTTAGCCCACATCACAAATCCACTACAGTTTGCCATGACTGGCATTGAAGTCAAAGGTTGGATCTGTATGGAGGCTGATCTGCCCCTCCCCTCAGGGTGGTCCCTGCAGAGCTGGCTTGAGACATGATGACATGGTACTGTGGGGAAGTTCACATTGTCACTGCTTGTGCAATCCAAAATTCAAAAATATAAAGAACTGAGCAAAACAACAAGCCTTTCTTTTTGCAGATGCTATAATTGAGTGTTACTGTTAACTGCTGATTTCAAATTTGGTGCTGATTTTAATACAGTGTCCGCCAAGCATGAGTGAGAGAGAGAGAGATTCTTTGGGAAAAAACACCCTCGCCACATTGGAGGAGCTTTGTGGGAAAGCTGCGCAGAGCAGCCACTGCCAAAGAAGACCAGGTAAGGAACATCAGCCATTGTCTGCATCTGGAAAATGGCATTCAGCGTTATGCATTTTCCTTATAAGTGTCCTTGTAGAATTAAAAAAAATAAAAATGTTTCTCTCTTTGATTTGCTTATATATACTATTGTCAGTCTCCCAATCATCGTGTTGTTTAAAGTCTCAGTTCCTTGTACAGTTTAAAAAATCTATTTTTGAAATTGCCGTGTTGCCCATGTTGAAAATATCAGCTCTGAAGGCGTTTTCTGTATAATGTTATTTGTGTAATCAACAGTAAAGTACAGTATGATCATTCATCAAAAGTACAGTATGATCAATCATTTGTTGTACAGTGACTTCAATTTATTACATTGCAAATTATATGTCTTAAACATACACTTGCCTATTCTGTTCTCATGCTGTTCTCCACAGATGGTGACCTCACTGGTTTATCCCAGGAGATGACCAATTTTATCAATGACACCTACAGCTTGGTAGTTACTGAGATGGAACAGTTCCTGGCCAGACAGGAGGCAAAGAAAAATGAATATATATATATATATATATATATATATATATATATATATATATATATATATATATATATATATATATATATATACAGCTTGCACTTGTCACTTTTGTCAGCTCAGTGCAGGTGACACTGCTTTAGTGTGGTTCAGAGTACAATCTTACTGGATCAGCTGTGGCTGTCTGCTGCAGTTTTAGTCCCCAAGCTTCATGGTATTCCCAGATTCCCAATCATACGAATTGAACATATTGTGGACCGGTGCAGTGATTTAAAATAGCACTGCTTTATTGCCTGGACTTTTTCATTTGATCCTTACAATCCAATACAGTTTGATGCACAGGGAGGAAAGGATAGAGGGGTCATATATTAAGTTTAAATGTTTCATACATCTCCTGAACTCCCTCAAAGTGAAGTGCTGGGTGAGCAAAAATAGATTTGCTTAAAGGTGATACCCTCTCAACAACCAGCTGTTGAGGAAAGGGAACGTTCAACAAAGTACTTGTTAGAGAAAAAGCTGCAGGTGCACTGCCTTACTGAGTCCACTAGATGCCACTGGAGATCAATAATATTTTAAAGCAAGCTTTAAATATTTGTGAAAGTTGCAATGTTCACATTGCTTACCTGCATTTAGTTCTATCTACTGTTATTATATCCCTGACTTTTAAGTCTTTATTAAGTCCCTGCCCTTGTGAATATCTTGTTAGTGCAAGGATAGTGCTTCAGCTGAGAATGCCGTAACATGGTGCTTAATTTGTGCAGGATGGCGAGGGGTTGAGCTCAGATACATGGCAATCTGCCTTTGCTTTAATGGCAAGAAGAAGACGTGCAAAATCTGTGGAGAGCAAAGATCTGCATTTGACAACCCGCCGAGGATCTGCTTTTCAGATACAACCTGAAGGTAATACAGCATGCTCATTGTACTGCAAGTAATATGAGAGGATCATTCTGCTACGGTAGCTGCAGGCTTTCCTTTGGGTATCTCTGGTTCCAATTATTCTGATTGAAGGACTAAATAATAAAGAAGGTAGAGCGTTGCACTCCTTCTCAAGAATGGAACAGGGATAGCTCAGGAAAAGAAGGGGTGTGATACCTGCTTTGCGTAAAGCATGGCCAATAAGAAGCAGAAACAGCAATTAGGAAAATGTAGATGATATCAAGTGTAATTTCAAACAGCAATATGCATTAACAGTAATGGCAAGTATCATTTACAGATGAAGGTATCCCGCTTCCTGGCTTACAGCCGCCTCCCCTGAGCTCCCCTGGAAGTGAAGTGCTGGGAAGATCGGTGTCTGCCATCCTCGCTTCCGATCCCCAGCGAATGGCGACAGTGTGTGAAAGGCTGAAAGGGAGGCCACTGCCAACTACCCTCAGAAACTCTGTATGGATTTATAAACTGCTAAACACAGACAAAGTGTTTCATAAAGCAATTTCTTTACAGTAAGAATGCAACTATTGCTAAGCAAAGCTTTGTCAGAAGACAGCAAAGTAAAAATACATTATGCCATCATGTATTGGAGTATCCAGAAAAGAAAGTAAACAGAACATGTTTTAAGTTTATTTTTTATTTTTTTATAAAGCAATGGTGTAAAGTAGCTATGATTTGTTTTTACTCAGAGGTAAATATTCCAAATTCTGATATAAATTCGACTCGATAGGCCTCATCGTTTATTAGAGTTCTGAATACGCTCCTACGCAGACTAGATCAGAAAGGATTAAGATTACCATTTCCCATCTTGACACACTTCTTCATATTCGGTGGTTGTGCTCTACCTGGTGCGGTCAAGCCATGTATGTGATATCATTTCCTCCAGAGCTGGACTGACCCTCACAGGACAACAGCGGTAAACAAATCGGTGTGTTCCAGGCAGAATCACACTTGTGATGGTTTGACAAGGACGCAGGTTCATGAAGTAATGATACCATTTCAATCTGTCCTGCTGATTCCTGCCAACATTCTCGTGAAATGCTAGATAATGTGTGGGCAATTTGGCAGTACCTTTTTATTCCTTCATCTGAACAGTGGAACTGGTCCAGCTGAATCCAGGCTGTTAATTGTATGATAATAAGGAGGGAAGATTTAGAAAAGAATGATTACAGTTAAATGGTAGCCTCTCGTTAATTATAGCAATCATTTTCAAATGTATAAAAAAGGACTGTTTGTTAAAATATTGAAACATAAGTGGATTAATAAAGCGTTCAGTAAAATGTGGCACAGAAAGGTAACTTTCTATGCCACAAAAGGTCTTTTTTTTTTTTTGCAATGTGATATTTTTCATATGCATTTTTTTTTTTTACCATCTATAAATATTATATAAAAAGAGGTCATGCTAAATGCCTACCCATTGCTGTACATTTGAATTGAAAGATGAAGCAGAGGTGTGAAGGGAAAAGGTTGGTGTAACAATGTGCTGTGTTTTTATGCCTTTTAATTCAGCTGCCCTTTTTTTGTTTCAATTGTGATGTGCATTTTACACATAACGGGAGGCTCTCGTTTGTCTTGGCAGAAATATGAAAGGACACCCTGTATGCAAACTTTCGCTACCAATGAGCAGATGATCTCAGAAACAAGCAAAGCATTGAACATTCTCTATGTGCACAATGGGACTTACGAGCCTTATCTCATCCACTGGCTCTTTCCTTTGCAAATTGCGTTTAAGAAAGCAGATACTAAGGGTAAGTGCTGAAGCTTGACGAGTACTTTTTTTAGTTTGGGTTTAGTATTTCAGTGTGACCTAACGTGATCTCTTTTTCAGCTGAACACTGCTACGAACTGGCCATGTACCTGCATTTTCTCATCCAGAAGTTCCCATCCTGGCCAGAGATTTTTACCCTGGCAGAACGTGTCATGAGGACACGTGGAAGAAGAGGACCCAGACTTTTATGCTCATCTTCAGCTCTGCTCTTCCAGGAAAGCTGTCTTTGATCCCAAGGTAACCAACACCTTTATCCAAAATCAGAGCACTGTAATAAAATCTTAGACAATTAACAGGAGTCACTCAAGATCTTTAAAAAAAAATGAGCCTATCAACATATCTTCTTGTAAGGTCAATCATAACAGCATTAGTTAAGACCCTTTTATATGAACTAGTATAATTTACTTTATTTGATTGCTGTCAGGATTTTTTGGCCGAGCTGATCGCTCGAGAGAGGCAGCAGGCCCAGGAGCTGTTGGATGTTACAGACAGAACTGATAGGTACCAAGCTATCAGCAAAGAGCTGCTTGCAAACCCCATCATCTTCCTTCGGAAATGGATGGGAGAGGTAACGCCTGTATTGCTTCTTTTACAGCTTAAGAGGTAAAGTTATTATTTTTGTGAAGACTGGGTGAATATATATTGTCACATGTTTTTTTATTTTTTTTATTTTTTAATATTTTGTATTAATGTTTAAATAAATCAATGCATAATAAATAACAGCTTAATATTAAGTGTATAGGTATATAGTATTTTTTTTTTAGTTAGGAGCTTTTTACTGTACTGCAGTGGTCAAACTTACTATTTTATAATGCTTTGTGTGTGTGTGTTGCTTTAAGGGATTCATGAGCATTCTAGACCTGCCTGCAGTGCTGCTGATATGGGACCAGCTTTTCATGCATGACTGGAGTCGGAAAGTGATGGAAGATTTCTGCCTTGCAGTCTTGATGCTGCTTAAGGACCCTTTGATGGCAGCAGATAGCTATCAGTCTATGAGACAGGTAACACACCCAGAACAGCGACCTTGAATCTGAAATATGTGATTGCTTAACAAATACCTTCTCTCTTACTCTCATTCACATTAAAGTACATTATTTGATGTGTTCAAGGGCCACACGCTTTTTTAATCAATAATAAATGTCCCAGAAGACAAATAAGCATGTGTCTGTGTATAGTGGGAACCAATTAGTGACTCATAGGGAAAGATGGGGACTGTAGAGGATTGTCACATTGGATTGAGATGCCAATCAATGCGCATGATATCCCAATGCAGATAAGGAGGAAGTTATGCAGGGTTTACAATAAAGTAGATACCCACTGCATGTGTTTTGTGTAATTCTCTTTTGATTTCTGTCCTCTGAAATAAAGCATGCATAAATGGATTTCAACCTGGTATGAAATACAGTATAATTTAACCTTTCATGGGTTAAAGTGTATTTGGCTTTTAAAGCATTATTGGCTGTATTAATGAATAAAGCCTATTTATTTGCCAGGTCTTTCTAGATCATGCCAGCCATCTGTTCACCGCTGATTTTCAGAAGGGCTGGATTCACCTGCAGCAAGGGGGACTCGCAGCGGATATCCCAGCGTTTAATAGATTACATTTAAGGTAAAGCACAGCATTTTATATTTTTCCAACAGATACGCAGATTTATTGTGTGCAAATTCTTATACATACAAGGTGACCTGAACACATTATATATCCATAAATATATAAGTTAGTAAGAGATGAAAAGAAGCTACATTTTCTGATTATGATGCTTTTTTTATTAGATTGCTCTATGGACCATTCCCAAAACAAGGGATAAGAAAAGGTAGATTTGAAAAAGTTCTCGTCAGTTTGTTAATAGCAAGAAAACTAAATACAGTACCTTTAACTTTCTTCTGCTTAACAATACCAGACTATAAATGTAATTGCACCTTTATTTTTATTTGAATTCATGGACAAGTATCATTTCTACAACGGCACTAAAAATAATGAATGGACCTAATCATGGAGCAACAGAACTAAGAACCACTCTGATAAAAAAGCCCCCCATTGACTTGTTTGTTGTATTTTCTTTTGAAAGATGTAGGTCAAGTTAACCTGGGATATATCCTTCCTACCGGGTTGAAAGATGTGGTTGTGAAATTGATTTTACAACATCCCAAGTCTGATGCCGCGCATAACGTAAGTGATACGATGAGGTCTGTCACCAGTACACACATGCTACAGAGTGCTCTAAACTTCATTATTTTCTGTTCATGTTAAATTAGAGATTTGTATACTGTACGCTAACCGATAAAATCACTTTAGTTTAGATTGAAACAGTCTGTCTTCCACGTTTCCCTGAAATTGTCAGTATTCAACAGAATCTCTATTCATAATAACAGAGGTAATTTGCCACCAGTGAGGCGATAAGAGCAGTATGGGATTTCTCATACTTGAAATATGTCCACATAAAGAGAAAACGCTCAATATGAACACTTGAAGTGATTAATCGACTGTATGCCTCCTGCAAGCCCCTCTATGAAACGTGTGATATTCAGTCTTCTGACATTTGCGTCCTTAATTCCAGGCCTGGCTGAAGGAGTTTGATCCGCTTGCTGTTAAATTAACAGTGTCCATGTTTTATGGGAATGTAAAGCTTCGCTCCAAGTCCAGCCTTCTCAAGCCATCTGTCGAGAAAAGGGCACCCGGAAAGGAAGCAGATGAGTTCAGACTGCAATTCAATGGTATGGAAGCCTTTGCCAGGTCCCACTTTAAAAGAGACTTCATGTAAGGGTTAAACAGGAAAACATGAGGAATTAAGATGTTTACTTCACATGAATTCAACCACGTGTTCGATCATCCATAATTAAAATCATTACAAAATCTTATCAACCCAGTTTTTTATAAATAGAAAACTAATTTAAAAAAAAAAAAGTGGTTACATTTGATGTTGTTAAATCACATACTGTTAAATAAGAGCTAGCATTTACAACACAGGGTAATAATGCCACCTAGCATTGAGTGTTTCTGAATACATCCAGATACTTAAAAGATATAACTTTAGAATCAAACTACTCAATGAGTAGGGAATGATGAGGGTTGTGCAAGGTAATACCATACCATTTATTCTCTAAGATGGATCATCACAGACCTTTTTAAATACAACTGTAGAAGGGTGGTGGGTAGTTCACTGACACACACAGGAGACACAAAGGTGATTTGGGAACACCACACAGGTGCCCAGTTTTATTATGGGAGCGTAATTTCTTTTCAGCCCGCAGAGGGCGCTGTTGTCTGTGGTCTGTCTTACCAGCGATGGTACAGACAGAGCCACAACTATACCGGGAGCGGTACACAATACAGGTGCTCAAACACAGGAATAATCAAAAGGCGAAAGGAACAGGGAAAATAAAGCACAATAAACAAAACTACAAAATAAAAGGTTCTGCGCTCGGCAGCTTTCCCCAACCATCGCTACCCGCACGGCCCGGGTCTCCGTCCTACACTAGCTGCTCCCTCAGCCTGCTATACAAATACTTAAGGGGTCTGCCCACGGTTTTCCCCGCTGCCACTATTTTTCTTTTGGGTTTCTTTTTCTTTTTTTTTATTTCTTTCCCAGCCGTTCTCGGTCCTGGACCAGAGCTTCCGCACGCTCCGCACGTCTTAGAAGGGCAGACCTGAGGGAACAACAGAATATTATTTTATAGGGCCAGCAATCCCCCCAAGACCCGCCTCTCAGCCACTCAGAGAGAAGGAAAGCCCGCACACCCACTCTCCCACCTCTCTGTGTCACTGCCATGACTGACAGGCGAATATTGACGGGCTGCTGTCCTCTTCCTGCAGCACTTCGAACACATCAGAAGAGTCAGTACAGGTCTCCCCCTGTTACAACAACATTTTGACTTCAGGGTACCATGCATTGGTGACCTTTCAATATTTGCTATTGCTTAATTGTGTAGCGAGGCACACTGATTGGGTTTGGCACACATTCCCATTTCAGATTTCTCTTGGTCATTTCAGATATGTTTGTGTTTGACTCCCTGGACCCGTCTGAATTCAGGGAGGTGGACCCTTCAGAGGACAAGCCTGTCCTGGTCGTGAAGCTGCTCTACAGCCCAGCAGGTGGAATTCCTTCTCATTCTAGAGCTGCCTTTCTATTATATTACCTTATGAATGAAATGCATGCCAACATATATGCAGCTCTGGCCAAAAGTTTTGCATCACCTTCTAGAATTAACTTATCTTGCTTCATAAAGTCGAATGAAACCAGCTGAATAATGTTACATTAATTAAATGAATTACATACTGCTTTGTCGTTTTCCATATACTTGTGACATTTTGAAATCTGACATGAAATACCGTACTACTATTATGGCTTCCGGTACACTTTTGCAATATCATTTTGTAGTTTCTTTGATTATATGATGTTAAATAAAAGATCTAAATTATGTTCATACATTTTTATTTTTATGTCTCAACCCTAAAATTTGAGGTGATGCAAAACTGTTGGCCATACCTCTAGGTTTTTACGAAACAAATGGATTTGTTTCTGGTGCAGTTCTAACAGAGTTTCGTAATGTACTTTTCAAGTACCAAACCCCTTTGATTTTTCATTGGCAGAGGTTGGGCTGATTTCTGTATTTGTAATGTTTGTAATGTTATAAAGCTGCCAAGGAACAGCTTAAGTGCAGAGTAAAGCATTTAACGCTCTGGGCCCCATTGGAGTATTTAACAGTTCCAACTTGCATATAAGCTCTATTAGTCTTAAACTGTAACACACTTTTTACGTGCTTCAAAATGAGTCCCAATGATCTGCTTATTGCCATTTAAATTGAATTTAATTTTTGTAGAAATATTGCACTGGTGCTAACAAAAGGCACATGCAATACAATTATATAACAGTTTAAGTGCAATAAACATTATAGGCCTATTCCCTCATTTGTAGACCAAATTTGCTGATTGAAACTTAATGCCTCAGTTACCTGAAATATACTGATGTCACTAAGAGTTCTTCTTTTGTAGGCTTCACTCCAGTAACACTTGGCTGGGTAAAAGTGGACATATTTCAGGAAGAAAAGACAGCCGCTCGCACGCTGTGGGCTCCTAATGAGATCTCAGCATACATCCAAATGCAGGCTGGCAGACTTCCTGAGTACATAACAGATCAAATTCCAGTAAACAGCACAACAGGTAAGTTTGAAAAAAGGGTACATTTTATGGTTATGATAGACATTTGTTTAATTGCCAGAGACCAGGTGGGTTCAAGTTAACTTCCTATGCAGTAAGGCTGTTGGTTTACATTTAATTTCCTAAGCGTTTACATTTTAACATATTTGGTTATGTTTGTAACCTTGCAGGAAAGCTGACCCCAAATTTTCATTTAGATTCTACAGAAATAGTTGGACATAAGATTTCCATTGCATAGCTATTTGATCCACACCTGGTTTTACTAAGAGTTTAATAAGACAGCTTGATACACTGTGGCTAGTAATCAAGCTCATATTAAAACCTGGCATGCGTGAAACAGCAATGCAGTAATAGTCTTATTTCTATCCCTGAGTGACAGAAAATCCATGTTTTATTCAAATGAATGAAGAGCTTCTTCAATGATGCTAGAACATATGTGGGACGCCACAGCCACATCGTAGTTATTTTTAGAGATTTTTAAAAGTTTGTTTTGATGGATTACATACATTTTGTATGCATGGAACATTTTGTGTGTATGAAACATCTCTAGATATTTAAAGAAAACATCAGAAACGATTTCATGAATCTCAAAGATGATTTAATGCATTAAAAACATGCTATTAAAATGCATTCTTTAAATAATGCTTAAATCAACAAAGAGTTTGTTGGCGTATTGAGAATCATAATGAAGAGGAAAGGAACGCCTGTGTGAATGTTTAATAGATACTATAAATGGTAATTGATTGTTTCTGCAGAGCCTGTGCAACAAGGGTCTGGCATCCGAGTCACCGTTATGATCCTGCAAAAAAACTTCACAGACAGAGAGACAGTCTGGTACAGGAGGAAAGGTAAGAGTTGATAAAAAAAAGCACATTTTTCATTATTATAACCCTTTACTGAGATCTAATAGTACTGAAAGGCAGTGTTTTTTTCACATAAAAATCATGTAAGTAACCTACTCAATTGATCTAATTAACGCCGTACCTTATATCACTATATAGAACCCTTCTTAGAGTTTCACATATTTTACAGTGAGAAATTCACTAAAGAGAGCTCCGTTGTCTGTTCATTTCAGTTTGTTAGTGTACAGTGATTCTGTTCCTCGTAGAGCTGTTCCTCAGGAGGAGTCCCGTTTCCTTTACCCCCCGTGGGTTCCACACAGCCCCACAGTGGCCGTTCCACAGCAGGCGTCAGTCAGCCAGCCCTTGGACTTGTACATTGATGCAGTGCATTACATCCCTGATAATGCAACTATAATAAAGGTGGGCATTCTGCTAACGCCACTGTGGTGTTGGTCTGCACTCATGAGAGGCATGCATGCTTTGTTTGCCTGTCAGTTTGTACTCCACTTTACATATGCAGAGACACTGCATAGTATAATATTCTATCAGCAGTATAAATCAGCGGCCACTGTACTTGTCAGTCATTTTTACAGCAAGATGCAAAATTAGTGTTCTCTATTTCTAGTTTGTTTTTTTATACCAGCACTTGCTCTTTTTACTGATATGAATGTGCTTCCTTCAGGTGACTGGGAGAATCATGCAATCAGGGTTAGAGGATCTGCCTGACATCTTGGCTCTTCCAGAACTCAAGACGTCAGCGAGAAACCCAGAATTCCGCTATCGCATGACAGTAAAAGCAGAAAACCAAAAACCACTGGACCCGCATATGATGCTTTTACGGAGGGTCTATACTATTGATGCAGACTCTGGAGAGCTATGTGTTATAGGTTAGTAACCAACTGAGCTGACTGCAGATAACAGGATGCGTTAAGTGCTTCATTACTACGCTCTACATTAAATTGCTTGCAAGAACTGTCTGGAAATAGGTTTCCAGTTTCATATTATGAATTTTAACAGGAAGTGTATATTTTTACTAAAATATTTTGTTTTAATTTTCGACTAATGCTGAATGATATTTTGACCTCACAATTCATGTAACACAAACAGTTTCCAAGAATGACTTCTCTGTTCTGCTTCCCATACAGTAGTAACAATGCAGTACAAGGGTGAAGAGTACTCTGATCAACATTTTGGTTTTATGTGAAAAAGAAAGCTAAATTGACCCTTATATATGTGAAAGCACAATAAAGCAAACAGAGGTATGGTAAAGCAGATACATAGTTATGAGCATTCGAAAATCTTGTGGAAATTATGAGGAACACCAGAACGTCCACAATCCGGTTATATTTATGTCTTTTCATTTGGGATTTTCACAGGGAACTGCATTGCTCGGGTATTTAACGATCACGGGCAATTAAACGCTGGGGGGTTTCAGCTCAGATTACGAGGAGGGATGCCATCAAAGGACCCAGTCGCCCTTACAGAATCATCACTCAATCACCACCCTGTAATTCCCTGCTGCACAGTCCTTATCCGAATACTTCCTCACATGTCTGTAAGTAACCATGGTGAGCAGTTTACAGCCTTTGATGTCTGTCAAACCTATCACACCACAATTAACACTTCTGCTCGTTCTTTCTGTTATCAAACTGCAAACAGATGTTTTAAAAAAAAAATGGCACCAAAGAGGATAAAAAAAATAATAATAATAATAAATAAAAAAAATGTTTTGAAGAAAAATTGAAGCACCCAGTAGAGGGCACTTTATGTCAATGGAAGCACAGAGTGAAAAAATATATATAAAGGATTTCCCTCCTGCGGCCTGCTCAGTTTCCAAAGAATGGCATATTTGTCAAATGGATCTGGTTGGTCTTACATCATTTTAATAACTTGGAATACCCTCTCCGGGTTTTAAAGAAATCAAGGTTTTGCAACTATACTGTATATACGGATTTCTTTTTATTATGATGTTTTAACCTTCATGGGGTTAAATACATTGTTTTTATGTAGTAGGCTATCTGCTTACCTGACTCTGTAATCCCGGGCCCCATGAGATCAGCAAAACAAACCCAACTGTTGAGTATCTGTTGGGCCTCAATTCTAAGTAACTAATGAAGCTTTAAAGGTCGGAAGCTCATTAGTGGCGTTTCATTCAGCCTTCTGAAAATCTGAGGATGAAAAATGAAGGCTTTGTCTCTGAGATTCAGGCACTCATTATTACAAGTGTAGTTTAGGGGAGGAGACTGTGCAGTTGATTAATGTGCTTTCTGGAAAACAAGCTTTAAAATCCGCCCTGCATCAAGGTGAAAAAAAACAAATCTTTGTCTTGTGACCTCAGTAAATGCCTGCCTAGTCAAAGTGTGCTCAAATGGTCATAGGCCTGTTGTGGTTGATGGGCTAGCCTGATTTTCCACAGTAGTACAGTACATTGAAAAAGCAGGGATGGGTTTCTGAATCTTGATCATGCACAAAGGGGGGCATTTTTGCTAAGTGACCTTGACACCAGGAATTACTCTTAGTGAGGTGTGACGCAGTGGGATTTTTAATTGTTTAAAAGTGGTAGGAGGCACAACTAGGGGGTGGTCGTAATCCATTCATAATGTAGTGCTGACAAGCACTCTGTTTTATGCTGCTGTATGTCATTGTAATTCGGGGGAGCCATGGCAGGCCCATAAAATACTTTTGGTATTTTTCCATTTGGACAAGCCTGCATCTTGTATTAGGATTAGTTGAATACATCATGGCCTTGTTTATTTGGGAAAGGAGGAAAGGCAGTTGAAAAGTAATGATTGTTAGAGGTAGTATTCTTTTGAGTGTGTTAACATTTTCTGATGGATTTTGGAACATGGTTTGAAATTATTTTGTTTTTAATTTGAGAATGCCTGAACTTTTTCTCCTATTCTGCTCAGGAGCCAGCCCCCACTCCCAGTTACCTTAGTGGATTTTACTTCACTGACGAAGCAAAACCCAATAAATCAGAGCTGGAAATAATCTCCACCTTCCAGAGGGATAAGAACTTCCCAACAACTGAGGAAGATATGGTCCAGCTGCTGATAAGGAAAGAGCAAGCTAACAGTAAGGGGAACTCTTTCAATCAACCCAATTCAATTACCTTTTAAGTTGGAGGCAAAAGTTTAGGTAACTTACTATTTATGTTCTATAACAATGGAGCAAATGGGGAGTTTTTTGGATTCAATTACAGCAGCAAATTATCCTTCCAGCTAAGTTGATTTACCTTAGCTTAACCCTTTAATGACCTATCATTTGTATTTAGTGGTAAAAAATAAACTATTAAGAAATCCATATTTCATGGTAGACTACTGAAAGACACAAGCGGCTAAGTATTGCCAGTAGGCTAACGTCAATTCACATAGCTTGCATCTAGACATCCATAACTAGTATACACACAATAGCGTTGAATTTAGAACTACTAAAATAAACCGAATATATTTAATGACAAAAGTATTTTACGGTATGTGATTTGTGGTGGTTTATCAATTTAGCTTTTATTGTACACTAAATCAATTCTCGAATTCAAACGTGTGCACTCTGGGACACTATATCTGATTACTCGCTGCCGTGAACTTTGTTGTTTAATTACTGCAGCAAATTATCCCTGTGTTCAGCAACAGTGCTCGGGAGACCATGACAAGCGGGGTGCAGTGATGTGAGCTGATGTTCTGTCTGAGTTTCTTCATTGTTTTTTTTTTTGTGCTGCAGTTCCACCCGATCAGTGGCTTGCCTGGTTTAAGGAGAGACTGGATGCCAAAAAGCAGCTCCCACCTCAACACCCCCCCGCACACCTCAGCCTACACCATGTGGTGCGCTATCACCAGCAAGCTGGCATTCGTGTTCACATCGCACAGGCATTCGGGCTTCCTGGTATGTTGGGCTGAGACCATTTTAATGAAATCTGCTGTGAAAGATGTGCCCGTCAAGAAAAAATGACAATATGCCAGCCCTCATGGTTTCTAATAGTAACTATTAATAAAATATCACTCTATTCAGTTAGCACAGATTGGCTTCCAGTAAATACAATTTGAATCAGGCTTTGGCATTGTGGAAAATAAAGCACTTACAGTCATGTGTGTATGGAGGATTGTGTGTTCAATTCTTGAACTCTGGGAATTGTCCAATGAAACCTGTGATAAATAGCTAGTAAGAGAAAATCATTGTAAACTGCAACATGACAATGCAGATTATTATTTGTTTATTTAGCAGACGCCTTTATCCAAGGCGACTTACAGAGACTAGGCCACAGTAAGTAAAAGCTTACATGTGCCACAGTAAGCTTTTAAAAGGCCTACAAAAGAGGACATTTTAAAACACATAAGAGGCACAAGTTAATAATATAAAAGAATTAATAAACATGTCTACCAAAGCATGCTTCCAATGAGAAAGACAAATAGGCTGTAGAATAGAGATGTATTTATAAACATGCTTGCTTATCATGAGGCTGCATCTCCTCTCTTTAATGGCACCTCTATTAACTCTCTGGGGCTTGATTCACAAACGCCTCCCTGCAGGCAGGACTAAATAAATTATGTTTTCAAATTAATGTAACCCTCATGGTTGTTTATCTTGCTTTGTGTTTTGTATTGTATTTTCATAGCAGGCTGTCTTCCAAATTCTCCACAGAGGAATTCAAAACGTAAAACACAGACCATACGTAATTTAACGAGCCACTTCAAAAGAGACAGCACTCATAAAACTATAAGAGCTATTCCTGCTACACAGATAAAGATAGATGTAGAGTTAGAGTTTAAAATGGCAATAAAACCAGGAGAAATTTCATTTAAAGCTTAAAAAATCCACCTTATGTCTTTTTGGTCTATTTCAAATAAAGACCATTGTTCTTGATAGAGGTTGTCAGTAGAAGTCAAGAAAATTAACTGCGTTTTGTAACTCAAAAATGTAAAAAGTTGTCTGTTACCATTTTCCGGTTGGCATTTACGTTACCAGATAATGAATTGAATGTTTATTTGTATTACGTTATTTGTGTGCGATATTACATTGAAGTTGCTACTGTTATAATGGAGATATGACTTATAATGTTAGCTAGACTGTATATACAGACCTTGAGCATCTTTTCTTCTTTGTTACACAGAGGGCCTGTATGTGAATGCCTTTGCCACAATTCTGAAAGGAGCTGCTACTTTACACCTTCCTGAACTTCCAGAACGCTGGGGTGGGGAGGAGAAGTTTCTAACTCGCCAGCGCGATCTTACAAGTCTTCAGAAGTCTCCTCGTTGGACTGATCCATCTACGGTGTGTACACTATGGTTTGGCTTGCCCACTTAACTGTTCTCATTTTTATTTGTTTGCATTTCTAAATTTCAAACAGAATTGATTTAGTGTGTGCTGCTGGATTATTTCTGTACTTATTCCTTTTGCTTAATATTCACTATTCACTTTTTTTGTATGGGTTTGGTTCCAGTTTCCAACAACTGCCTTCAGTCCTTTAATGGTACAGTAGTTACTATTTTGGCAACCTGAGACTCTGGCGAAGCTTAAACATTCCTTTCTTTTTTATATACTGTTTAAAAAGAAAAGTAAACACAGTGCAGTAAACTTGTTATTCAAGAATTGTAATTATAAAAACAATTCTGTGGATTCTGTGAATAGAATGTTCATTCCCAGAGGCTCCAAAGTTCCCAGTTTTAAGATAAACTCTCGTTCCTTTTGTTTCTGAGCATCATTTGTTCCATAGCACTGATTAATCACACAAACTATGATGTCTTCATATACATATATATTTATTGTTGTTGAAATACATATGTGGATGGAGATGCAGATTTCAATTGAAATAGCTGGAGCAAGTGAATTCTTAGCTCTGTAAACCCTGTTGAAAATCTAAACAGAAATTTGATACGCTAACTTTAGACTTTAAACCCTTTTAGGATTATAAACAGAAGCGGATATTATGCAACAGCTGCATTTGTCTGTTACCCTCCAGACAGACAGAGACAAATGAATCCAGGAATACATTGTTAAGCAACAAACAAACATTGTTCTTAATCTAAAGTAAATATTTTTTAGAGGCTGATTAACGTAACCTGTATACCCAGATATAAGCTATCTGTATGACGTTGATATACCTTGTTTTTAAAATGCAATAGAGATACATCCTGCCATGTTTCCAACAAATTCATAGAGTTTGGGTAATTTAAACCAAAAACAATTCTGCTAAGAAATATAATAGGTTGTGTATTTGTATGCACTAATCCTAAAAAGGAGCATTTCCACTATTATCTAGCATGGAAGATGCTTATTCCATTGAAGATAATCCTGGTAAAAATAAATAAATAAATACAATCCATCATGTATCATTGTGTATAATCCAGAAAATTGAATTTTTTGTTTCCGGTCTTCCGAAAAAGACAGACCACAGAGGATAACCCTTTTGAAAAGCCTATCATTAAGTTATTCATTGCCCTATTATACCCACTATTTAAAATGTTCATGTTTTATTCAAAGAAAACCCAATCAGCCTGTTTACAGAATATGTAATCCAGCATCAAATGCTGAAGCAAAAAAAGGCTGGCGGAACTCCTGCAAAGAACACTGATGCACCTGACACAAGCAAGGATGCTCCGTGTGATTCCCACTTTCCCAGGAAGGCAACTGCATTCCGAGATGACGGGATGCATTTAAAGTGACAGCACCTTATTAATGACTTCAAAATTGCTTTCCTGATATTTTGTTAAAATAATGCTGTATTGCATTGTGTTACCTTTCACTGCTGTTGAGTTATAAAGGAAAGCGCCCTAGCGAATCACAAAGCCGTTCTCCCCTGCTGAAGCAGCCAGGAGAGATCGAAGGAAGGCAGGTAGCAACAATCTGTATTAAAGCTTCTATGCAAAGTTTTTGAGCCAATGAGGAGCCAACATCACATTATATTAATTCTTGTCACCCACCTAGTAGCTCCTCTACAGACGTTACCAGTAGACCAGTAGCATGGATTAATACTTGAGCTGTCTTTCCCCAGGTTTTACATCCTTACATTGACCCACACTCAATACTGCTGGTCCAGCTGTTTAGGCTGAATGCTGTTTATACCCCTGATCCAAGCGGCCAGCGTCAGGGAAGCCCACAGGCAACCACACCCTGATGCCCTGTCACCGCTAGGATGGGCTGCTCTTCCACTGTTCCAAGGGTAGGCTTCCAACCGTTCACCCTTCATCCTATTCAGGTTCTAATTGCTTCTCGCTTATTTTCCTCGGCTGAATTCTTCACTGCCGTTGAATAAGTTCGGAGACATTGTCTTTGATTTCTTGATCCCAGTGTGACCTATTTAAATCCACCATTTATTTTTTTTATGCCTGTTACCTTGCGCCCCGAGATGATTGCACATGAACAATATAAAATTGTTTCTATTCTTTTTATTATTCTACTCACAGAAAAAAAAGTGTGCGTAGACACAAGCTGAAATTAAATAAACTATGAAACTGTCTAGAAAATGCACTCTGAAACAAAGAATGTCGTGAACAATTTTTTAATGGCACAGCCGTCTGAGTGAAAATCATGAATGTCCCTTTCAATAACCCAGCCTCTCTTCTTACTCCACAGAAAGGCCAGACTTTACACAGTAATTTAGTTATTAAAGTTCTTTCTTTCACTTTTCATTAAGTGGACCATTCCTTACGAGGGCATCTTGTGTGGTAGCAATTTGTTTAGCTTGTATTTAAATCAATTCCCTAGAACTGAAGAATTGCTTTAAGTGCAAGCTTAATGCCCAGTCAAGTGAGGCTTTTCTTAATTGGTAGCATCCTTGCTGAACATCATGTTATTATGCCATTTGTAATAGTTTAGCATTTAAAATAAAATGCATTGCTGCCGAGTCCTGATCCCATTGATACCTTGCATAGACCAGATTACGGAAATAATATATTACATAAACCAACTAATAAAGGTCACACACATTTTTGCCTGTAACCAGGTTGTATCAATAACATGCAACGATTAGACAAAAACACAATGGAAAAACCTGTGATATGCAGCACACACATTTTTGTAAATAGGCTATTTGTCATATTAATTAATTTTTTTATGGAAATAGAATACTTGGCACTAATCTGTAACTAGATCTCTCTGATGTTAGTCAATTTCAGTCAAGATAAGCAAGACAAATTACTGCAAAAGTGATGACTTGATATTCCTTTATGGAGATCATGTCTGGCTGCAGATCTCAATACAAAGGAATTAGAGGCAGAAATCACTGCATCAGTGCCATCCTGGCTGTCCATAGTGATCCTACACCCTATTGACAGTGTATAGCTTTATTATATTCACAATGTATGCTTCAATTATAATTTTTAAAAATGGTTGTTCCCAGTTAAGCAAGTTGCTAACTTTGTGTTTGTCTGTTTTGCAGTGCCTGTGCATGCACAGGGGTGCACCATACACCTTTGTTTGAAGGAACTCCAGATGCTGTAAGTCTTTCTGTATTGTGATGTAGCCAGTAAAGTGAAGCTGACACCCAGAATTTAAAATAAAAAGACCAATAAAAGGCCAGCTATCGTCAACTTCTAACTTACGAAGATTCATTGCTTTCTTAAGTATTCATGTCTGCTAAAGTGTATCATAGGTCCGTTTGTTCCTTTTCTAATTACATTTACATTCTTTATGTGCTTCACAAAACTCAAATCAGATTAAAAAATGGTGCAAAATCTGTATTTACAGAGACGGTGATAAATTGGTTCTCAGGTAAACTAAAAGAAAATTGACTGTCTAAATTTTGCAGCGAAGATATTTTTAAAACCCACTCATGCTTGAGATAAATAAAAGTCCCATAATACATTTGCAAGTGCATGATCTGTATCCTCCAGACAAGTCAATTCTTTGTGACATCACCTATGGGGCTAGAATGGTAATCTGTGCCAGCTGCTCAGCTATTAAAGAGCAGATCAGCTCTTATCTAAACACTGTGCAATTTCAATTGGCCTGTAGGTTTGAACCTGATCTGCAAAGGCTGCAGGTTAGATCCGTCGTAATGAGTTTAATGATCTTAACATCTAGTCAGATTCATTTAGATTACCATGATGTAACCCACTATCCCTGACAAATAGTTATTGCTGCTGGCAATGTAACGAAACGCAATGGAATGAACCAGATTTATAAGCACCAAGGGATTGCAAAGATCCAAATATATAGGTTGAAATCACTTACCCTATTAATGTCACTTTACTGATCGTAACTTGTAGTATGTAGTAGAAAGTAAAAGCATCCAGGATTTTGTGGTACTCTATAGGTGTATTTCGTAAAATCTTACAAAACTAGCATTTGGAAAAAAGTCAGTCCTTTTTTTTATTTTTGTTTTGTGTCCTGACACAACAAGGAATTACTGTGTATTCCCATGTAAATGTGAATATGATTGTGGGACTGAAGATTAAAATGGGATTTTGCATTGCACACAGTGCCATCGAGAGGTCGAAAGTTGTAATTGCATGTGGTAATTGCAATCCGATCTACTGTACACGCCCTTTATAAAACACCTTTGCAAGATAATGTCAATAATAATGTAACCTATGAAAAAGAATATTTATTTGTTTTTGTATGTTTTAGTGTTCTGTTCATATAAAACCAGCCAAAACCTTCAGCAGTTTGGAAGGCTAATCAATTCAATGCTAATATGCACTGCATCCTCTCTGTTGCTAAAGGGCAGTTTGCTTATTTAAAAAAGAATGCTTTGTAGTTTTCCAGTGTGGTGAGTCGCTACACCTCAGGTGCAAGATGAATGACTCTCTGCTTCTACTGTAAAGGTTCTGAGTTTCAAATCCCTGTTGCACTGGCTGGGCTCAAATCTAAAACAGAGAAGTACATCATTTACAAGCCTTTGTCAAAAAGCATATTCTGCGTGTGCATTTGTGCTCTGTATATTTGTTTGGTGAGGGGGGTTTTGAGCGATACAGAGACAGGATTAAGTGGAAATCAAAGCCGTTTCTTGCATGCACAGAGTGCTAGTGCTTATCACAGGGTAGGTCACAGGAGATGCAGCTCGGGTCTGTTGGAGGTGATTGGAGACGATATGGTTTCATATTAGATGATTTAGATGCAAGAGATTGTTTTCAACACAATCTTCCAACAAGAGGAAAATGATTTACGGTGATGGTTTTTCAATGACTTGCTGCTGTGCTTCTTGATATTATATTTAGCTTTTGTTCCCTTTGAGAAAATAAAGGAGGGAATTCTAGTACTGCATATACATGCCTGGAGAGTATTCTTTCTTTTTAATTTCTACAAATTGGGTTGACTTGATCTGAAATAGGAAAAGCGAATGAAGGGCATTTCATTGTAATAATTCACCTTGACTTTATAAACAGCTGAATGGGATCTATTTACATGCATAAAAAAAAAATCCGTTCTGGCCTTGCTTACTAGTTTTTTTTTGTTGGACTCAGTCTTTGAAATGCTTACGCATTACGAACAAAATCTGTCTTTCCATAATGACTATAACTTTTTGCCTTTCCAGGTTTTAATTGTCAAAACCTGTAGAATTCATTTATGTATTGCAATGTATATCTGTCTATTAGTAGTGAAAGCAAAAAAAATTTTGTTTCTCATGGTTCCTTGTGTTGGGTTAAGATAATCAAAAATGTGCTTGAGATGAAAGACAGAAAGCAAGCATAAGTCGGGTCACTAACCTGCAAATAGACTTTTTCATGTAAAATATTACACTTTGTTTGTTTTGTATAAACCTAAAACAAATTCAGTAGGAAAGTAAGCCACATATACAGATGTTGTTATTGAGAATTACATTGTATACTACATTGTACCTACAATATACTGTAATTGGTGCTCTGTCTGCAGTGAGCAATAGTTTATTTTTTCGTTTTTAAAGATCTCATTTACAGTGTCAAGTCTTGTTTTAATTTTTCTGTCATTATTTTTTCTACCAAACTTCCTAAATCCATTATCAAAAAATGTACAAACAAAACCTTTGTGATTACATTTTATTTTATTTTGTTGATTGTTTTATTTTAAGGCACAGACCCTCATAACAAAGCATAGCCTTTGTAAAGTGGCATAAAAATAATTATTTCTATCATGCAGTGATGTGTCAAGATTTATTACATGTTTACTGAGGTTTCAAGTGTCCAAGGGCTCTGGACTAAGAAGCACATAAAAGGATCATGCACGTTTACTGCTTTATAAACTAAGCAGGCAGTTGTGCCAGACTGTTAGTGGCACACAATCACTAAATTATGACTAATGACAGTTAAGTTAATAGTCTTTGTGTCTAGACAACAAGGGGCAATAATCATTTACCTGCAGACTGAAGCGTTAAACAAAAAAATACTATCAGAGGCAGTGAGAAAAGAAATACAGTACGTCAGTACTGCAGACAAAATTATGTCTAGCGACAGATCATTGTCACGCCTAATTCCAAGTATTCCCAAACAGCACAAAATAGAAGTAGTAGTAGTTACTGGAGTAGTTACTGTAATATGTTGCCTAATGCAATAATTCAATCCTGAGTATTTAATCAATCATTTTATTTTTCAAGTACATAGGTTGGTGTCTTAACTTTTAATGTCTTTGCGCCAGGCATTTCTAGGGTCTGTTTCCTCCTGCCCTGTGAAAAATGCCCTCGCAGAAGGCCTGAAGCGAAAGAACCAGATGCTGCTGAAGAATTTTGTTAGCCTGGCTGTCAAGGTGTGGGACGGACATTACTTTGATGATGAGCGCCATGATTTGCCTGTAAGCACCGACGCACGGAGACTTCTGCAATATCATAAAGCTGATAACAACTAATTGAAGTGCTGGGGCAGGGGCACACTTGGATACCTGTCATATTTCTTTCATCCTTGCTGTCATGACTCATAAAGCCATTGCGCAATGTCACTCACAAGGATGTTTGGAGACGTTAGGAATCTTTATGAGATATGGTCGCTGCCTCTCTATTCAGTTGGCTTGCCTCCTTCACCCTTAACTATGCCATGATCGAGTTCATTGAATAACAATGAGAGGGGGATTCAATTAAAAAGTACAGCGTTCTATATTTTTCAATTTTTATGAGGGAATGTATTGAAGTGCTGGTGATTAATCTCTGCAGAGCACACAGATTTTTAGTGAGCACAACCAGACCTATCTTGGGTGAAATCAGTAGTTGTCAGACCTGGTCGATACCAGATATCAACTAGAACCCGTATATAACCTATATAAACAATGGAAACATTGAAAGCAACCAAGACTGAACGTCTTAAGGGATTGCGTCTCATTACAGATTTTAATAAAACATTTTGCTTTCTATGATACAAGAAACACTGAGGGGATATCTGAATTATTTATGAAACACTCACTTCAGATAAGCGAAATCATAATTGACACCCTGATCTTTACCCTTGCAGTTCAAATTTCACTGAAACTAGCAAAGAAAAAAAGCAAATCACCTGCCCGGTAAAGCCATTGCATTGATAATTATGTGCAAGTTCTCATTAAAGGTTCATCAAACATATTGAAATAAATGGGGCTCAATTCACAAAGTCACAAGTTATTTAATAGAACATGTAATGCCTGTCTTTATGCAATACAGCTTTTTATTTCAGGAATTAAAATGTTCCTTTAATAATGATCTAAAGCAGTTTCGTGAATAGCAAACTTTATTTAATTAATTCAAACAGACTTAAAGTTATGTGACTTGAACCCACGCCTGACTGAGGTTGAGATGTTTCTTTTTACATTCGTTTAGGTTATCGACGACCTTCTAACTGTGGGCAATATGAAGAAGTTTCAGAAAACGCAGGCAAGCAAGTCAGGAAAAGATATGTCGCAGCTGGTTCTGCAGTCTTTCGATCGCAAGATCAGGAAGCAGGGACGGAACAGCGCGGAGTATCAACGTGAAGAACGCTTTTATGAGGATGCAATGGCAGATGCATTCTACACACTAATGGTCAGTATTACAAATTCACAGAGAATCACAGTATGGATCACTGAACTCCTATTGGAGAGCATTCTGTTAACAAATACACAAACGGTTTATGACTTGATCAGTCTTATGACACTTATCAATCAAACCATGCAAAGGAAGACATGCCTCAAATGCAACTGTAATGTCTTAATTCAGAATGGTCGAAATAATGACTTATTTGAAGGGGCAGTCAGGGGAGGTATGGTATGTGCTACGAGTTGTTTTTTTCATATATAAATATTATCCAATGTATTTCCCACTGACCACACTTCTCAGCTTAATTATTATTATTATTATTATTATTATTATTATTATTATTATTATTATTATTATTGTTATTGTTGTCATTATCTGAACAGCTAACCTTGCTCTTGCTTTTGTATTTTAACCGTTCTTTATCCTAGATAAGCATTTATAGTCCCAGTCAAAGTGGTAGTGGTGGTGGTGGGGAGATGGGGGTTCAGCCAAGTGGTTAAGCTAAGTGGTTAAGCTGCTGTGGGTTGAAATCCCAGTAGAGACAGGCACATTTTATTTTTGGGTAAGCTGTTTGACTGTTGAATGAAATTGT
Organism: Acipenser oxyrinchus oxyrinchus; assembly: GCA_030684275.1. Taxonomy (NCBI): domain Eukaryota; kingdom Metazoa; phylum Chordata; class Actinopteri; order Acipenseriformes; family Acipenseridae; genus Acipenser; species Acipenser oxyrinchus. The sequence goes on along the minus strand of JAGXEW010000910.1, from coordinate 16,624 downwards.
TAACTCCAGCATGAAACCCAGGCCGTAAGAGACCAATCAATTGCTGAAATGCAGCCGTATAGAATCCCTTTATCTTTTATTCGTATGCACATGCGCAGGAGTACAAAATAAAGCTGTCCCAAAACTGAAACTAATTGAAACGCAGGGTCTTTAAGCTGACCCCCTGTGTTGTTTAAAGGAGCCCAGGATGGAAGAAGGTAAATGCAGCCTAAGGCAGCATTGTGTGACCTGTTCATGAAGAAACGGAAGACGAGTGCCATTAATAATGTATTAGCTCCATAGCACTTCCACTAAATACATGCTGAAAAGAAGATCCAAATTGCTTTCCGGAGAAGAATTGTTGTTTTTTTTTGAGTTTCACACTTTATTAATCAGCCTCCCAGACTTCAATGATATAATTGTATTTACCTAGTTTGTAATATAATTGTTTTTTTTTCATCTAGTGTCCTTCTAAAGGTTATTGCAATAATACAAGTGTAGTATGTTGTTGTAAAGTATAGTAGGGCTGGTACAAATATTCGAACGTGAACACTAATCCTGATGACACAATATGCTCCAGGTGTTGCAAAGCTAACTAGAGTGTAATAGTGAAGTCCAGTGGGTTCAATGACTTCTGTTTTCATTACAGCTTTTCAGGTTTGTTTGTTTTCTCTCCTCAGGAGACTGCCCTGATGAATGCAGGCTATGGACCTTTGTAAGGCAAACTGCTGCTGTGTAATAAGCTCAAAATACTTGGAAAATTCTTTTAAAACATTATGTCAGGGTTTGTAATCCATTCTGTTACCATTTGATAGCGTCAGCACCATTTTCGCTTCACTTATTGCTGTGCATTTGAACATTTCATTTTAAGTAGCAGTATCTGAGGCGACAGCAGTATACAGTGGCCTCTCCTATGTGGGGTTTTTGCTTTCTTTACTGGTCATGTTTAATTCTCAATCAGAACTGCACTTACCACACGGTGCGCTAACCTGCTTTACTGAGACTGTTTCTTTGATTACATGATGCTAAATAAAAGATCTCAATTATGTTCATTGTTTTTTTTTAAATTATGTCTCAATCCTAAAATTGTAGGTGATGCAAAACCTTTGGCCATCGCTGTAGATCAAATGAATCATTATACTTTGCATAGTCAGATTGACATGTGATTTATATGGAATTGCTGCTGTTCACTGATGGGTCCAACTGCCAGGACACTTTTGTAAATGAGGCTGCGGTGGTTATAGAACGAATAAACAAATACATTTTAATATAGTATTTTGTAAATTACACTTCAGCAGGAGTTGGTGGTCTGTAGCTGCTGTGCATATGTTTCCAATGATGTGTTGATCATGTTTTAATAAAACTTTTGTACACAACTCCCCCGAGTCATTCGAAGTTACTATTAAAATGAGACGATGGTGTAGTTCTTGTCTTGCTTCTAGCTGTGTGCTTCAATCCCACTGAGGATTGAGGCTTACTTACTGTAGGCTGAGTCATACCACCAAAATATGAAATTGTAAAACCAAGCAAGGTTGATGTCACGAACGGCATAGAGACAAAAATAAATGACAACATACCAAAGCAAATGTTGTATGTAAATTAAATCAGCCCAGAATCTCAACCAGTAGGTAGTTAATACATGTCAAATAATGTAGGTGTAACCAAATGCTTGATCTATGGCATAATACCTTCAGAATTACAAGAATTACAGAATGGTTTGGCGTTTGGCTCATTCCTGGCCAAAACAGGCTTGTAATCTGTTGATTTAGGATGTGGAGGCAGTGCTTAAATTGTGCTAATATACTGTAGTACCTTGTCCCACCACAGGGGTGAGCATTACCCAGAGCAGAGGTGTGTGAAGAGCTGTTACAAAGACCTTGATTTGTAGTACAAGTTCAAGGTCAGACTGCTATACATGTACAACTGTAATACAAATGTAATAAATTCAAACCTATATATATATATATATATATATATATATATATATATATATATATATATATATATATATATATATATATATATATATATATGTGGCAGTGAGAGGTGGTCGATAAGAGATGAGAAATAATGAGTTCCGTCACCCGCAGGTCTTGGAGGAGTATTAAAGGGGTACAGTTATAACCTACACACAGTTATGGAACTGGACACGAACAGTTATTAAAAATGTTTGACTGTAGGAACAAAATTGGACTGCCTGAAATGTCGGCCCATTAGTCGTTTACTTAAACTATAGCATAAGCCTCATATTCAGATGTATATGAAGCCAGTACAGTCTCATATAAAAAATAAGTTATTTAATAATAATATAATAATCAAGAATGATTCACTTTAAACACTGTCCAAAAATATCCCAATGGTGAACTATATTGACGTGTGCAAATTGGGAAATAGATTACATTTAATTTGATAATAATAATAATAATAATAATAATAATAATAATAATAATAAAAGCTTTACGCTGAGTAACATCTCCAGTGTGAATACGTTGTATCTTTAGCATCATTACTGTACCACTTGATCCTCTATTATTAGAAACGACTTTAATACCTGAAATTACTTGTACTTCCAAAGGCATGCCTTTCTTTGTGCAAAGGAAGTGCTGACCTTGGCTACTTATAAGTAATTAAAGACCTATCACATTACTGTCCCTCCTTCCTACAACGCAAACCATTTTAAACACAGAATTTCCACATGTGGATTTGAAACACGTGGATAATGGACTTTCTGCAGTGGTCAATTTTATTGATCTTCCGGAAGCCTTTGACACAATTGATCATGTGACTTGTTTCCAAGGTACTGTTTTTTTTCCTATACATAATGTAGTGCATTTTAAGCTTCTGTTAATATATTTATGCTAATGTGAGCCTTAGCAATGCAATAGTTTATATAAAAGTGTTACCAACACTATACATTTGTGTTACTAAGTTCTGAAGTGTTACTTCAAATGCGAGTGCTTAAAATTCACACATTGGTTCCTAAAATATCAATGTCAAAAGCTCAGCCAATAAAATGTCTTGCACAGTATTTTTCAAGTGTAATCCAGTCTGGTTCTGCAGGTCTTCATTTCATAATACTGTACCATGCGATGAGAGGATATTGATTTGAAAGGTGTTACTTCTCCATGATGTAGCTCCTGACACCTGCAGGAACTTGTGACAGGGAAGCCCCACACCTGGCTACATCACAAACAGTGTCCACATGGCTCTCACTGTGATGTCACTACTTTTCTTGGCTCTACAGCATGACAAACATAGCCCTGGTGTGGCTTTGCATAACCTAACAGCAGTTCACAACAGTCTCAATGCATCCCAGTCACCTGTACTCAAAAGCCCTTGTCTTTCAGACCCACAGTCAGTAACGTCAATGGATATTCATGTTAGATCATTCACAGGGTATAATGTAATAGCATTTTAAATGAGGTGTAATAATAATAATAATAATAATAATAATAATAATAATATTATTATTATTATTATTATTATTATTATTATTATTATTATTATTATTATTATTATTAACGGTCTTCATCATCATTGCTGGTGTTTGTTTAATACTATTAATACTCTCACATGACACTGTCTGTACTTGGTGTGTGCAGGCATTTCCTCTGGGAATTGTTCATGATGACACTAATGCACTAATGTCATATGCTTACAGTGGTTTAAAGTTGTGGTTTTCAAGTCCAAAGACACATGTTTGTTTTGTCATACATTCAAACGCCACTCTACTACGGTTTCAAGTACCGGTACCTTCAACTGAATCAATCGGATTTTTACTGTAAAAACGAATAAAAAATTGATTTTCCCTCAAATGTTCATTCTAAAGCGCTAGGTGGCGCACTGTTTACAGGCTGTAAGTAGAAAGGTTCAATCATTTGTATTGAGATCTAGCTGCTCTCTAGCGCCGTGCTGTCTCGCCTAGCGGCAGTGACCGGCAATCGCAGCATTATTACACACCTCATGACTACTGCCAGCCAATCGACAACTGGAGGCAGAGTTGTCCCTGTGGCCGCCATTAAAGAAAGGAATCTATGAATTCAAATGGAAACCAGCAGGAACAGATACCGAAATAATGTTTAAAATGACCGAAAAAATATAATCCAGCTTTAGCTTTCGATCGTTTTTTACAAAATGTTTTTCATTTTTAAAGTGAATCCGGTGGCGATGGAGGCATAGAGGGACGAATTTTTATCACAGACCGTTTTTAAGCAAAGGGGGAGGGGAGAGTGCTGCTTTGCTCTCTGGTTCTTTTTTGTTTTAAAGAGCAATTTGGCTTTTAAAATTTTAATCTACGTTACCAGTCGCTTTTAATGTAGACGATGTAGGGGTAGCGGGTGCCTTTGTTTTACGGCGGGTATTTTGTGGCGGACGAGAAGGAACAAAACAACCGATTGTTTAAAATAAATCTTGCTGTGGCTTTTTTTTTTCTTTTTTTTCTCCAATTTTGGTATAAAATTGTTCTTTCTTTATTGGGAACTGGAATGATGGAGTGCTCGATCTTGCTGTGAAAGGATGAGTTCTTGTTTTGTACCAAACGGGGCCAGTCTGGAGGATTGCCATTCCAATTTATTCGATCTGGTAAGTGGTTTAAAACTAAAGGAAAGGAAAAGCAGCCATTTTTAACAAGCAGAAAACAGTCTGTGAGTGAGTGTGTGTCCTGATCAGGGCTGGGGCCTGCCTGGCACTGCAATTCAAACCTTGCTGATCAATCCACTATTTATATGCATGCGTGTAGTACACTGTATTGATATAGGACTGAACGAAAAAGGTTAATCTCATTTGGAGCGTTATTTTAAGCTTCTGCAAAGCGAGTTGACAAACATTAATTGTTAATATCGTAAACACGCAACGTCTTAAAACGCTGCAAAGTTCCCTGTTTTAATGTAATGCCTGAAACGAAGAGTTAACTTGCTGTTTTTCATTACACATTTTGGTTGTCATGTAATCATAGATTCATAGGTCTTGCATACAACTTGTCGGTTGCAGGATTTTGCGCTGTTAGTCATTACACATTAACTCGGATTAAACGCTTATCTGTTTTGAAATGAATATTTTTGGAAGTGTCGTAATTAATTCGTTGTTGACAAGGATCCAGATCTTGAGAGAGTTGATTATGAGTTATCAGTTCAAACACATTTTAGTATTTTGTTTAGTAACTTTTTAGCTAGTGGTTTTACAGCCTTTAAGATTAGTTTACAGTAGTCGTATTCTAATGTACTAGCATTGAGTAGAATGTAATGGAGCCATATTTGACATGTAAGCTTATATACAGCATATTGGTTAATTACTTTCAAGATGAAGAAAACTATAGTAGCCTTTTCTGTGTTTATAGCTTATCTTGGTTAATTGTCGTTGTTTATATGGCAGTAAGAGGTTTGTTATCAGATCACTCAAACTTTTTTTTTATTTTGCAAAACATATTCAGACAACAGTATTTATTATCCGTTAATTAATTCCGTTGTAAAAAAAATACGTTATTAGTGACTGGATTTGCTAGTTTCAGTAAAGTTGTATGCATCTTCACACGGTTGCATAACCCAACAGTGTAGTTGTAGAAAAGTGTTCGTTTTAGGGTCTGTAAATAATCGGGAAGGCTGCGTTGTTAAAATGCTTGTGTGACAATTTATTCCAAGTCCCTGTGTGAAAGCTTGAAATAGTTTCATTCCAACATTCCAAAGTATTTTTTAGCCTAGGAATCTATCTGTAAAACCTCATTAACAAAAAAACAACATGTTTTAATTTTTAATTAGACTGCTCAGTTATACCTAATAGATAAAATTATCTATTTTCTGAATTGGTGATTTACGATTGCTTTAAATACACCTTTTCCTTTGACTTACAGTATATTACTTTGACCAAATACGTTTACTGTTTTAAAGTTTGAAGAGGGGTAGTGTCTGCTACTACAGTATGTTGGGACAGTAGCAAAAGTAATACATACAGTAGATCCAACTAGCCTGTGTTTTTTTTTTTTTTCAGTGGTAAAAACTAAATTAAATAGTTTGTCAAACAATGAGCCAGTATGTTACAAAGCATGCTTAATTTGAAAGCACTTAAATTAGATAACTGGTTTAAAATATAAATACATATTTTGAGAGATCTATATCTGAAAATTTAACTTTTCTTTAATACTTTAAGTAAACAGCAGATCAGTGTAGTTATATTTTTACATTATGAGAATGCATATGGGAATTAAAATCGCAAGGAAGACATTTTAGTCTTGGTTGAGTCGCTCCATGACTGAGCTGTTTCCAGATGTCAAAGCGTGACTCATGTCAGTAGTTGTGTCTGGTTCTGAAGAATCCTAAACTGAAAGATACGTTTCTACAACCTGCAGCCTACTTTTCTCCACTATTGTATTAATTTCCTGAAGATCCTCTTTAGTGTGTTTTGATTTTGAGCTTTCTCCTTGGAGTCTATCCTGGTCTGTGCCAGAATCCTGGAGCAGCAGACTTGGATTAGCATTCAAAAACCTGGAATACTCTGGATAGAGCAGTCTGGATGAAACAAACCAGGAGGGGCCCAGAGGACTGAACAGCCACTCCAGCCTCCATTGTTACACATATTACACCAGTTTACACACTTGGACATCTGTATACGCCAGTCAGCAGGGAAATTGTACTGCTGTTTTTAAGAGTAAAAAAAATCAAAAAAACAATCACTGCTAAGCAATTAAACAGGGCAGGTGGTGGCACCAAATGGCCAGGAGAATTCTGGTAGTGATGCCACCACAGGTCATAAGGGCTATCCCTGTGATGACACATACCCGATGTTATTGATCTAACTGCTAGTGAACCGTTTGCCTTGTGGAATGCTTCCATCCTAAATCATGGGATATGGCTTTGTGTATGAGTAAGAGCTTCAGAATTTTTCAAATTCATAATAGCCAAGGCTGAAGTGGTACCCTGCCTGTACCCCTGCCTTCTCATCTTAATAAGAAGCGACAGTGCACTACCAAAGCTAGATTGCCACACAATCTGGGTGTGTGTGTGTGAAAGTGAATTCAGGATAGAATTCATATTAATACAGTGATGTGAATGAAAATGATGAATTAGAAATCAATGATCAATAATATGAAGATGCAAGATTGTTTACTCTACATCGGAGTCGAAGGAACTGCAAATCCGTGTTTGATCTCGACAAGCAAGCTTCTGGAATGATATACATGTTTACACCCATGCCAGCAGTTGCATGCACAACAGCATTCACGTGGTAGTATTTACTGACTGTTCTTCCAGTGTAGTTTGAAAGTTATTGTTGTAATGCTTGGCCTTTGCGGATGAGGAAGGAACCATGTCTAACCTTCCTGTTCAAAAGGTTGCCAAGATCTGTTTCAAATGAGTTCTGAAAATCAGAAGCCAGAGAAGAGAAATTACATTGAGACTTGTAAATGATAAATGTCCGTTTTGCTTGTGGCTGTGTTTTATACTTGCCTTGCTGTGAGAAATGCTACCAATTGTCCACAATTTCAGCAAGACCTCGACTTCAAGGAATCAAATCAAAGCCAGGCCTTGCTAATCAATTTGAAGTGATTTGCAGTGCTGTTTAAATAATGAAAAGCAGTGCTTTAAACCTGATGAATAATCGTTTTATATCGCACTCAAAAGAAGTTGAATTTTTGGGCAGCCTGGGAATTATTTATGAGCAGTTCAGTCTTAAATGTCAGATGATCTTGCATATTTTAATGCCAGCCTGGTACAAGTTATTTATAATTGCTTGTATTGAGTGATGCCGTTTTAGCATTTGGCGAAACAGTGGGGCACCATTATACTGTCTTTGGGCTTTCACTGTTCAAGCATTTGTACTCATTGCATTAACTTTGTGCCTGTAATGAATTGCTCTGAGCTTTCTTTTTATTTTGTCCTATACCCCAGGAGATATTTCTAAATGTACACCATATATCATTTAGAGACTGCAGTGTACTGAGTTATTGGCTGTTTTTTGTAACATATTACATTTGCTTGTGGATTTTGAAAGAACAGAAACAAAGGTGAGATGACTCCTGTTTGAGTGTCGCTGTGTTTACTCCAGGGCCCAGCCCCGTGTGTGAGAAGCTGGCCTCGAGTGTTTTCTGCATGCTGTGTGCTGTAGTAGGTCTCATATTTCAGCGTCCCCTTCTCTTGTCATCTGTCGAAAAAGCCTGTGTGAGGTGCGCTTGGAAAGTTCCAAGCGCTGAGCCATTAACACACAGAAACGAGGCTGCCAGATCCTCCTGTTTCTTCACAAAATAAGAAATCTTTGCACTGGTGTAAATATTTTAATAGTGTTTAGGAATCCTGCCACCAGGGCCTCTTAAGCAGGATTGTGCAATGGTGTTTCTAATGTCTGTATGTATTTAAATAACTTTACACAGGGGAGTGCATTGAGAGATAACTCGTTGCAATTATTTCAAAGCGACATTTCTGCCCTTTCCTTTATTAAAACGCATTTCAAACCTTGCTGTTATGAAGACGCAGCCCTGCAGTTTAAGTGCCCAGAGATTTCCAGACAAGCGACTGCTGCTGTTGGAGCCGTGATCTGGTGTGTCGAAGCCATGCAAGAGCGTTGTTTCTGCAGGGCTTTGTTATGTGACATGCTGGCCGTCAGAAGGGTTCCAATAACCTTATCAGACAGGATGAATAGCTGTTCCTGAAATGCTGCTTAATGTTTACTTCCAGGTGCTTGCTATCTGATGCTGAGCTCTCTGTGTTCTGCCTTCTCTCTTAGGCTGACTTGACTGGGATTAAATGGAAGCGGTATGTTTGGCAAGGCCCAACATCGGCCCCGATTCTCTTCCCGGTGACGGAGGAGGACCCCATCCTGTGCAGCTTCAGCCGCTGCCTGAAAGCGGAGGTGCTGAGTGTGTGGCGACGGCACCACACGCCCGGCCGCAGGGAGCTGTGGCTCTTCTGGTGGGGAGAAGACCCCAACTTTGCTGAGCTCGTACACCATGAACTGTCAGGTGAGCCGCAGAACAGCCACGCTTTACTGGGCCCGGAGGCTTGCGTACACTGGGAATGATTGGGAATTTGGCTCTCAATTATATATTGTTTTGATTCCAGTAACATTTTGTATATCTTGGGATTTGTACAGTTATTTAAACTAACTGGATATAGGTATTTACTCCTCGAAAGCACAAAATCATAGTATATGACCTATTGGCTATTCTTTTTAAAGTATTTCTACGCTGTTCGGGGTGATTTTATATGCTAGCGGTTTGTGAAAATAGCAATAAATATGAGGGCGATGGATCAAACCTGATTTTCTTTGTCTCAGACTTGATCCCAGTTTAGCAGGATTACTTTACATTGATTCCTCACTCAGAGTGAATTAACGGTATATTTTATAAGTTTGACTTTAGATTTCTGAATTTACATTGACGCTTAACTCATTCTTTACAAGATTACTTGTTGCCCAAGGAACACTGGTTCCAAGATTTGGCTGTGTTGGACTGAGTTTCCCATTGGCTTTTTCTATACATGTGAATGATGCCTTTCTTATCTTGTTGACTTTTAAACAAATATGTATATCTAGCAGTTTATGCACTCCTGTCTCTTCAAGCCCACTAGATAGAAAAGCCAATTCTGCACTAAGCACATGCTGTTTGTTTAAGCCCTCTTATAATAATTCCCCTGGTTGTCAAGATTGACAAGAGACCTTAATCTTGACTCCGGTGGCTTTTTCAGTATTTTAATTTATAGCACCTCAAAGCAGTTGCAGACACTGTTCAGCGCTACCTTGCAACGCACTTAACAGAACACTTAAAAACAACTGCTAATCTTTAACTGCCTATGCAGTGTTATTCAGAGAAGGCCTAATGTCATTTTGAAATTAAGTAGTACCCCTTGGTAGGCTGTTGGCTGATTCTTATGCAAATGATTATCTAAAGCCGTAGTGTGTCACAGTGCTGCCAGCGCTCTGAACAGAGATAAATGAGCGCACTCTGCTGAAAGAATTCCTGATCTTTGCATTGAAATAAGGAATGGAAGCCTGCCTGTGTGTGATGCTAATTGCTCAGCGGTTTGCTTCTTGCCTCATTTCTGAGTGTTCTGGAGAAACCGAGGTAGGCAGAATCTGCACGAGTCCCATTATTGAGGAGTTAAAACCCAGTGCTTGTTTGCGAGCAGAGAGAGGCGCAGAAGGGACTGACTTTTTCAAGTACTATATTAATATTTAAGTGTTGCATACTTCATATCCCACAAAACAAAGTAGTATGCTCCATTAACATTTCCATCACATCAGTCAGAAAAGCATTAAGCGTTTTGCGCAGTTGGAAGCAAACACGACAGTTTGCTGGAGCGTAAATCACCAGAGCATATTGTTTTAGAAGATGATTTTGTTTTTAAATTGGTTAAAAAATGTGGGTAGCGCTAGCTGTCAAAAGGAAGATTTTTACAGATCTTCAGATCCATTTATTGGCTTTCCCATTGGCCTTTTAGTAGTTTGGTACCAAAATCTGAAATGGAGCTACTGCAATCACTTGCAACTTGCATTGAAAATACTTTCAAATTGTTATGTCAAGGATTGCAGTTAAACGTAATCCTTTTTGTGGATTACCATCACTTGTCTGGTAAATTGGGTAAACAATTGTACCATGGGTATGCATGTGCTCATATTGGAAACCCACTTGCTGACTCTCCTCTCAATTGTATGATAACTGTTGGGCTTCCCTGGGGAGATTGCAATCTAGGTCTTGTGTGCCTCTGATTGGTTGGTTAGTGGAGGCTATATCTTTGAAACGGATGCTCAAATTGGATGAAAAGTTTCAGAGATGGAAATAAGGCTCCTGTTGCAGAGCTGTTTCACCCAGGTTTTGCTATGAGCTTTCGTAGCCACAGTGTACAGGTAACACGCTCGGGTGTATCTTATTAAACTAATAAAACCAGGAATGGATCCAACAGCTATGCATTGGGAGTCTTATTTCCATCACTTTTTGTTGCAAGAAGTTATTCCAATGGCTGTATCTTGGGAACTTGGTTTTGATACTGAGCACAGACATTGCCACTCCCATGCCAAGGATGAAATTCATACTGACCTTTTCATAGTAACAAGGACTTTAATTTATAGGAATTTCCCCAAAGCAAACAGTAAGCTGTTTTGCATAATGTTTCCAGTATTAAAAAAAACTACACACTTTATTTGGACTTTTACACTGATCTTGGACTGTACCAGTCAGTACAAAACTTGTCCAGAATACATTTAACAAACTACTGAATTTCGCTGTGGAAAACTAAATTCAAAATGAATTGGATGTATGAAGAGCATAGAAAAGGTAATCGGGAGATGAAGTCTTGTATGTTAACTAAACTCAGGATTCATTTTGACGTATTAGTCTCCTCATTTTCCTCCGCAGCCCTTTATAATAAATCTTTGTCTGCTGTGATTTCCGCGGTGTACCCATGCATGAATGCTGCCACGTTGTGCTTTGGTCAGGAAATCTTCATTAATTAATAATAGAGACCTGTGAAGCGCTGTCAGTGTTGCTCGTGGGGAAGTGAACAGTGCTCTGCCCTGCTTTATTGCCTTGGCTTGAAGAGTCCCCCTGAACTCTGCAGACACAGCACTGATCACAAGATATTCATCGCCAAGTTTAATGCCTGGGTGCAGCAGTAATTAATTGTGGGGAGAAACCTGTGGCTGATGGCTCATCCCCTCCTTCAGCAGTGATTACTATTCAAGTGAATCTGAAACTCTGTGTGGGAAAGATGCTGCTGATAACCTGAAGCTATCCGACACGGGGCTCAGCTGTTGCTACAAGCTGGCACCAAAACCAAACTTACAACAAAGCCTGAATAAACAGGGTGCCAACAGGTTACAGGTTGCTAAAACTTTTAAAGTCTCACCCCTGGTTTAATTTTTGTTTCTGAATATTTAGGCAAAGCAGATCCTTTTTTCGTGTGTGTGTCTATGTATTGATTTCTGTTCATCTCACGTTGAGATGTAATCTTCCAGCTGAATTCATTTCTTCCTAGCTGGTCACTGGTTCATGGGAGGCTGTGACCTTTCACCTTTGTTGGTTCCACCAGCTCTATACAATGGCAGTTGGTGCCAGTAGTTCAAAGGTCACGCAAAGCCTTGCATGGCTTTTTAGAATAAGAAAATAAGACTGGAACAACAGCGATATAGACATCCAGGCGGGAACGTTCTTAAGTCTACATATTGTCGCTAATAGAAGTTGTGCTTTTGTGATGTTTCACACATGCTTTGAATTGCAGTCCCCTTCACCTTAAACTTAGCCAAAATGACTTGACTCATCAGGGTCTTTTAAACCATTCATGTTTCTGTTATTTTATATTTTTGTATTTTTTAGATGGTTTGAGATTTCATTTTCAGTTGATTGTGGGGAAGTACGACCTGTCAATTTGGATATCCGATTTGAGTTTTAATTGGACATTGTCGTTGTTGCAGATGGGTGGGGGTTGTAAAATGCTTGGGTGATGACTGACGCCAATAAACCAGGAAAAGCGCTCAAATTTCCTAAACCAAAATAAAACTGTAACGTGATCATGGAGCTTAATTGAGTTCGTTAAAGCAGTATAGTAGGACAAAAGGTAACGTTCCGTTTTTTTTTTAAACAACCTTAAAATCTCCAGCCTAATGCATGCTTGAAGATGTATTTATTTATGCCTCCCAGTATTCTGAATACTGCAGGAGTTGCATAACAGAGGCTGCTAATCACTCAAACAAAAGTCTTGGAAAACAGAATTCCATATATAAAAAATAACACGTCCGTTTGTATCGTATTTTCATCTTGCAGGGCCCTGTACACCTCGTCCTCTTTAATTGTTTAAAGAACTCCTGCATTCACTGCGCTCTTTAAGCATAATTGACTTGTAATCTTATATCTACAGAGATTGAAAGGGAGGGGAAGGGCTTCCTTTCATTGGCAGCGTTTATCTGAGGGTGCAGCAGCCATTCATGTATTGTGCTTATCAGAGGGACAGAATCATTCTCCCAGCACCCCTTTACAAACGTCATGTCAGGAGAGTTTTTAATAAAGTAAATTCACCTTCAATTTCTCAATGGCAGCCAGGCGTAGACTTTTGCCCTATGGTCCCATTTATAATGTTTGGCCACCAATTGTTATGCAATTGCACTGGTCCGTGTAACACCTTTTTTTTTTAGCATCTAGGCAGACAATTACTGCATGCAGATTGTGGCAGAAATTATCCATCTGATACAACAGCTATTTAGATTAGATTTGAAACATAAAGTGGCTCCATACCTGAAATAAAATCAGGGAGCCTTCTACAGAACCCAGTCCTGTGTGTTGCATGACTTTAAAATTGAATGCCTTGTCTGGATATTGCATTGTCCACCATTGTTCTGCTCTGTTACAGAAAGTGGAATTGAAAAGGCAAATTTGCCCCAATCTTTTGATTCTTCGCTCGAAACTGGTGCCTCAAGCTTGATTAGCACATAATTGTCTAACACTTTGTCTGTGAGACACGCATCTCCAGTTAACTTGGCTTTGTAACATACTGGGTGTCGTTGGCTGCACTTCTTTATTTCCATTTTCAAAGCCACAGGCTCTTTTGGGAAAGCTTTGTGATGCAACGCAGTTTTTTAGAGAAATGGAAAAACGTAATTCAGAATCCTCTAGCAGTAATTGTCTCAAAGGCTAGTGCTTTTTTTTAACTTCTTTTTTTACTTGGCTTATTGGGCTGTTTGTAAACCGTGATTCTATTCGCTATAGCCTGTGCACACCGTGGGGAGATGTTAACAGGGTGAAGTGCTTTGCTTGTAGGTGTCTGAACGTTGTGTTATGTTGATGGCTTGCTGCACACAGATGTAGTTTTCACGGGGGAAGGAAGCTTGCCTGCTTACGGTAATAGCTGCAATAAAAACAGACTTTCAACAAGGTTGTAAAACTATAGAGGAACGTACAGTAAGCAGACATCACAATTCTGTTTTTGGTTTAAAATGTCAAATAATTAAATGTAACCCCACATTAAAACACACATTTTGAATATCATTTTGTTGCCTTCCCCAAAGAGTTTTGTCTGTATCCACAATCTTCCTTTCCCCTTTAAAAGTACTTAGCACTACATTACTCTGTGAGCCAAATGTTATATTTTAAGTTTAAAAACCCAACCTTTCTAAGTATTCTGGGTCTTTATTGCTTTAAATAATCAGAAACGACCACCCCTCTTAAATATGCAGTGCGATCCTTTTCTGTTTTACATTCCTGTCAGTAGATTTAGGTTAGTCCTCTTGGATTGGATAGCTTGTATGCGTCCACAGTCCACAAGTGCTGTGCTTCCTAGTTAATATTTATTTAGTTGTTCTCCAGTCTTCCTGATCTGCAGTGCAGGCCTCCTGCTGGGAACTCGTTCCCAGTTGAGTCTGTTTACAAGATTTCACACGCCTCTCGCTGCTATACAGCCTCAGTTAATGATACTGCAGGCTCTATTCAAAACAGCCAACCAGTGCCAGAATTTTGGCATAACACGCAGTTCAAAGCTTTATATTAGCAGGACCTGTTTCCGGTAAACCTTCCAAGTTTTTGAGGCGTTGAATGCTGAATAAGAAAAGAGCTGAACTCTGTGTTTGATTTGTGCATTGTTGCTGTAGCTCTCTGCCTATATTCAGCTGCGTTGGTCAGGGTGGACTGTGAAACGTGTACTTACTGTGTGGACTTACTGACTAATCCTGCTCACTTCAGTACCTGGGATAGATGCCTGTAGAGTGTAGGTTTAACACCATCATTTTTTAAACCGCTGTGTACATTGGTAACTTCAAAATGTAAGATCAGACCAAGTCAAATGCAGTAAATCCTGTCCAGTCCAGCGTCGCTTGGGACTGGAAAATTGCGCCAGATAAGAGTGCTGGATTACACCCAAAACTATTTCAGTGCTTTAAAAATAGCTCTTACTGTACATTCACACTAAGAAGCACAATAATGCCTCAACAAAATCTTACCTGTTATTAGCAGGAGCCTGTTTAAACCATTCCCAATAGAAAGTCACTTGTTCATACTGTACCTGCATACAGGATTCAGACACTTTCTAATGGGATTCCGTTTCTTTCCCGTGTTGCTTTTAAGTAGGCATGTTTTCTTTTCACGATGTCTGAAATAGTTTACCTTGCTAGTTTCACATTTTCACTTCGACCTTTTTGTGTTGGCGTTCAGCTTTTTCATGAGCACAAAATGTTTTTCCAGAGGTAGCTTCGTGTGGAAGATTTTATTTGTTGTTCAATGACTGCACAATTCAGAGCGGTAGCGGCATGAGTAATATCACATAGCGTCTGGCTTTTGTTTAGATTTTTATACTAGTTTTTAATTTAGAAAAGAGAGATCACATGACCCAGTGCTGGGTTGCTGGGAAACGGTTGTCCCCTTGACTTTTCTATACATTTTTAAAAGCGCACACCATTGAAGAGATGTCCTCAGTTATTGAGCACAAGTGCAAAGTAGTAATCTGTTATTTTAATAGCGTAATAACGACCAGATTAACACTGGTCCCCTTTCACATCTCTAAAGGCACTACATTATAGAGCAGCTCTGTCCTTCATCTTCTGCAGGTGCTGGACAGTGTGATCAGCACAGTCAATAGAAAATACTTACCAGGTTCACTGTTGCAGGATGGCATTGTGTGTGAAGGGCTTCAATCGGTCCTGCAAATAAAGCAATAGGTTCAAACCAAGATGCCTCCCAAATTAAGTTGCCTGTAAGCCCGCTCTTCATAGCCGCCGGTGTCCCTCAACACCAGAAAGTCTGATCTGCAACCCATTCACAAACCTGCTCAGAGTCAGCTGGCCCGTTCTGTCACAATTTAATTTCTAATCTCGTCCTGCGAGAAAATGAGTCATTACCATAATGTATTATTGTTGCCATTCTTTTTACTGTGCCCCTCCCAACACTAAGCCACGAGAGACATACTGTACCATTGGTTAATGACGGGTTAACAGAGGGAGGGATGCTGTTTGCTCAACATGACCGCGCTTCCAGGAATTTTCAATCCCACGTGTTCACTGGCAGTGTCACTCTGTGATTTTGTTTTGCGTCTCTGAGCCCGGTGCACAGCAGTTCGGCCCCGATTATAATAATAATGTGAACTTAGTTGTCAAGTACAGTACTGCAGAAAGGATGAGATTAGACAGAATTAAATTAAATTGAGACAGAACGGGCTTAAAATTGCAATGCTTTAAAATGCAGTGGTGCAATACACATTCTAAATCGTGTCTTCAGTGTATATAAATTGCAAATTTTATAGACATTTCAATGACGTTGCTGTTTTGTAATAAGGTGTTATTCCCAGCCCCCTGAACTACCAACACAATGAACACACAATAGGCAGATAATTATTAGTTTTGTTCATATTCTTACACCAAGTAGCTCCATCATTCAAGTAGCAGCTCCCTGTGTTTTATTTTTATACCATTTGATTTTTACAGTGGGGGAAAAGTGACCTATTTTCTTTTTGTAACAATTAGGATGTGAATCACTCAAACATTGATTTGTATTTCTTTGAATTACAATTTCATCAACATAACAAGCTTTCTGTATTTCTTTTTTGTTGTTTTATGAATGAGTATGAAATCGCCTTGGTGCCCCTGAATCTACACGCCCAATGAAGGCAACGTTGCCTTGTCCTTCATGACCTTAACTTCATGCCCTGAACATTCATGCATAAAATGCAAATTAATCCCTGAATAGTTA
>JAGXEW010000909.1:0-37500 GCA_030684275.1 Acipenser oxyrinchus oxyrinchus | reverse complement strand
TTATTATTATTATTATTATTATTATTATTATTATTATTATTATTATTTTGTATGGCTATGTAGGGTGACCAGACGTCCAGATCAAACTGGGATCATCCCGATACTAGGGCATTGTCCCGCGTCCCGATCGAGGTACTTCTGGGACGCCATTTGTCCCGATTTTTAGAGTAAACGCTGAAAACCCAGACGAAAAATGTGACATTTTTATTTTGTGGTTATGAAATGTCGTTTACGTGGCTGCTGCACTGCCTGGCGGTACAACAGCAAACTCTACCGCTTACCCCACGTGGAGAGAACCATACCACGCCCACTACAGCATCACCACACAGTGCACCAATGAAGCGCCAGAGCGACCGGCAATAAACCCCGCCCCAGTGTCAATCTTTCTGTTGCACCAATTAGAAAGCAGCGTGGATGCAATTCTTTTATAATATGCGCCCTTACTGCGTCACCAGAGCAGTGATGGGCAGCTCGATTCCTTTTAGTGACTCCATTCATTTGATTCAGTTCAGTTTGGTGAATCGATTCATTTGATTCAGTTCAGTTTGGTGAATCGATTCATTTGATTCAGTTCAGTTTGGTGAATCGATTCATTTCTTTCATTTGATTCACTGATTCAATGACACAAAACCAATCAATGTAGACCGCATTAAGATTGTTTACGTAGGTTTATTTGAACCGGGAAGAACGAGTCGTCCATGAACTGCACATCACAAAAGCGAGGAGAATCTATATTTGGTTGACTGGGTTCATAAACATTAAATATAGTTTGACAAAATAAATATATATATATATATATATATATATATATATATATATATATATATATATATATATATATATATATATATATATATATATTTAGAATCCTAGCGATAACATAACAGTTTGAACCATTAGCATTGTTTAGCCATCAGTATCAATCTAATTTAATTTCATCTTAAAAAAAGTCAATTGCATTTCTTACGTGTTTTTTCCTATACATTTGGAGTCACCCATTGTTTTTACAACAACAAAAAGCACAGAGCAAAACGCTGTTTCCCAATTCCTTTTCTATCCAGTAAACCTTTAGGGATTAGTCATGTGATCAATCACACGTTGAAGCACACCCATAACCGCAACATGTAGATTTTATATAAACAAAGTTTAAACGTGTATATATTTAGTATTTTTAGTGTTTAACATACTAAAATAACATTTAGAAAATCTATATTTAAAGTGCGTGTAAAATATAATAGACGTTTAAGAACGCCATCCGTTAGACTGTGCAATATCATCCTAAAAGGTCGTTGTATCGTAGCTGATACTATGTGTGTGGACTATGGTGTATCGCCCTCATTATTAAATTATAAAACATTTAACCGTAGTTGTAAATCGTCATGTCTAAAATACATTCATTTCTCAAGGTCAAATATGTAATCGCAAGTTATATAATTAAGCCTTGGGTACAATAACGTTACAATACCAGTAGATGCTTGTATTTATTTATTTTGGAAATGAGGTGTGTATCTCAATTATTATTATTATTGTTTGTTTATTTAACAGACGCCTTTATCCAAGGCGACTTACAGAGACTAGATTGTGTGAACTATGCATCAGCTGCAGAGTCACTTACAACTACGTCTCACCCGAAAGACGGAGCACAAGGAGGTGAAGTGACTTGCTCAGGGTCACACAATGAGTCAGTGGCTGAGGTGGGATTTGAACCGGGGACCTCCTGGTTACAAGCCCTTTTCTTTAACCACTGGACCACACAGTCTATTATTATTATTATTATTATTATTATTATTATTATTATTATTATTATTATTATTATTATTATTATTATTATTATTATTATTTAGTAATTTGGCTGACTACTCAAGATGACTTAGAAGTATTAATCATAATTTGTTCAAAATAGTTAACTATAGATATGATTCATTTTGTATGTGTATAAAAAAATAACAAACACACAGAGGCTACAACTAGTAGTGATTCATTTTATTATTTATTTGTTTGGCAGACTTACACAAAGTTAAGTACATAATAAACTAAGAAGAACTGTAAGAAATAAAAAAATAATAATAATGATGGTGCACAAACTTGTAATCTGAGTTTCTGACAGCGTGAAGCAACACTTGAAAGTACACACCGTCTGGATCATAGATATATAGCTATGGTCTGGAGGATGAAACTGACGCCATTTTGGCTCACACAGAGTTCTTATCTTGCACTAAGTAAGCGGGAATTTGGATCCAACATGGCGCATGCGGTCTTCAGTTTCATAACACTCAACGAGTTGAGAGACAACCCGGTTTCCTTGATACAACGAACAAATCAGCCAGACTCGAGAGGTAAGGAATCACTTGATGAGTTTTGATAGGCTGGTAACTCGACTCCTGTGCGCCACGCAGCTTGTTCATGGAGTGAATCAAAAGAACCGATTCAATGGGGACTCTGATCCGAGTCCCATCGTTCATCTTAGCGAGTCCTTCAAAAAGAAGGATTCATTCGTGAACTGCACATCACTAGTGCGGAGAGGACTCCCCGGGTAAAAATATCTTGGGACGTCCAGATTTTCTCGTCCCAGTTTGGCCTAACGCTGCGGACTCTTCTGCTGTACTGTCATCACTGGTACTGCGTAGAATCTGATGGTGAATTATCTGCAAGTTAGTTCTGGCAGCTTCATCAATATGTTCATCAGTACATGCCAATATCTGCCCTATTCTTTCCAACAGCCAATCTACTCGACACAAAATAAAGTCCTCATTTACCGACCCACATTCAACTTGAATTAAAAGCTCCCTAATCTTTTTCTAGGATAAGACTCCTATAAGTCATGTTGCACACATTTGTAACGCATGGAATATTCACAGCATTGAAACTGTAGCCCTGACTGCACGCCTCTCCGCACTACAGCCAGGCAAAGAGAGGAGATCAGCGAGTCACTTACTGTCCTGCCCATCCAGCATGATTGACGGGAGCAAGAAAGACAAGGGTGAAAAGATTGTGCCAAAATGAAAAGACGAAAGAAATAAAAAACGAAATAAATACGTAAATAAATAATGAAATAAATAAATTATTAAATATATTTCAGTTTCTACTTATTTATGGATTTATTTCGTTTTATATTTATTTATCTAATTACTTATTTCGAATTTTATTTATTTATTTTTTAATTTTGGCACAAATTATCCTCCATGCCTCCACAGCAGCAGAAGAGTCATCAGGCAATGAGACACGCCAAGGAGTGCGCTGCTCTGTGAGACTCGAGGGGCCGCATTATCAAAGCGTTTCCTCCAGGCTTTAATGAACTTCTATTGATTTTAAAAGGACAACACATCATGTTAATGTTACAACATGAAAAACTAAACACATGGAGAGTGCTGAAGAGGGCTTGAAATACGGTGTATCACTCAGCTGTTTGGTTCTAGTTTTGTAAAATGAACAGGTGGTTTACCTCTTTAAAATAAATAGGAGTTCATTAAAGACTGGCGTAAAAGCTTTGAAAAGATGTCCTGAGGTGTCTTATTGTGATTAAAAGAGTCCCATTGCACAAGAAAAACCTGAGAGGCGTTAGAAAACTAAAGCTCTTTGAATGAAATGCTTTTATTATATGAATAACTACCCAGTGGAGTGACAGAGCAGGTTAATAAACTAAATGTATTGAATGAATAATGAAATCAGATCATATACTGTATGTCAGAGAGTGAGAGGTTTGTATTAAACAGTGCATTGACAGTATTTAAAAAAAAAGGTTTTAGAAACTTTAACCTAAGAACTCATGTAAATGAACTAAAGTCACTCTTTTTATTGTTTTATTATCAAAACGGTATCACCAAAAAAGCTTGTTCATCATAACACTGAATGAAAGCAGTGAAGCAGCACAGTAGATCTGCACGCTGGGTAGAAGCGCATCACTGGTATGCAGAGCAGAGAAAGACCAGCAAAATCAACAAGACCAGCTTGCATTGTAGATATTTCAAATATGCCAGAGCAGTCATTTTAAATGCAGTTATCTGTTTATAAGCACAGCACCATGGCAACAGACATCATGCTCTTCATGTTCAGCACAGACATAACAGTGACATCATAAAGGAAAGTGATGTCATAATGTCTCTGGCAGTGAATTTGACAGTTTTTCTCGATTGCTTGAGCACATTTCTTCAGACAGAAGTCACTTTTGCAAAACAGTTAACACAGCTGCCAAAACTGAATCGTGTTTGCCAAAATGATGCATTTCATATGCAAAATGCACTAAGACACCCAAAACATTGAATACATGTCACAAAATCAAATAAGTCTACCAAAACAGCACAATTTGTCATCTCACAGAAAGTTCTTTCTATCAGTCTTTACACAATGGCCCAATAAATACGAACTACAACTATCAATATACCCTACCATGGCTACCTTTTTTTGAGTGTGTGTGTACCACTTTTTGATACTATAATTATAGTATGTAAAGGCAAGCAAACATTTTACCACAGCATGGGCTGTATTCTTGTTTCCTAAAAGGATTTTTTTTATCAAAGAAGACCAAAGCAGAAATAATTTCACTAAAGAGCAACAAATGCAACAAAATGCTTTACTTTACAGTATTCAGTTTTCTTTTTGTTTGTTTTTACAAATTGAATGATGCTGTACAGAGAACAAAATAAAATATACCAAGCTGATGATGAAAAACAAAGTATCTCTGTGAAAACAAAGCAAGGTCAAAAAGGCAAAACAAATATATTACTGCACACTGCACTTTCTGTCCATTCTTTCTAGACGATCAGGCCACATGTTCTCGTCGACATCGCTTTGGATGTTTACTCTCGCAATGCAACAAGGAAAAAACCTCCTGCAGTGGCGCATCCACCCTTGACAATCCTCAGCTGTGATTGCCAGGCAGCCAGCATTCATGGCATCAAGGAGGGACATCTGGTCATGTGGACGGTGGTCATATACCTTCCACCTCCATGAAGAAAAGAATTCCTCAATCGGATTGAGAAACGGCGAGTATGGGGGGAGAAATTGCATCATCACACGCAGGTGGGTTGCAAACCATTCAGTGACCTGACGGGAGTGATGGAATGCAACATTGTCCCATACGATTACAAAGTGTGACATATCAGGCCTCACCTGCCCTCTCTCTTCTGGTGGCACAATGCCCTGATACAGTGCATCAAGGAATGTAATTAGACACTCTGTGTTGTATGGCCCAATTGTGGGAATGTGGGTAAGAACACCCTCACTGGAGATTGCGGCACACATGGTTATGTTGGCCCCCCTCTGGCCTGGCAGATTTACAGTGGCTCTTTGACCAATGATGTTCCATCTCATGATCTCCAACGATCTCCTTACTTTTGACAGGTTGAAGCCTGCTTCATCCACATATATGAAGATATGTGAAGTTCCGTTGGCTTCAAGCTCCATTATTCTCTAAGACAGAAATATAGTAAAGACACTATATACATTGTAAAATATTCCGCCACATTTTAACATTTTACTGTAGACAAGACATGACAGTGATGAACACTTACCTGTACATACTGGTATCTGATCTCCTTCACTCTGTCGCTGCTCCTCTCAAAGGGTACTTTGTAGAGCTGTTTCATTCCTACTTGATGTCTTTTAAGGACCCGGTCAATGGTGGATACACTTACATTGTTGATATTGGCAAACATATTGTGGTCCTGAATGATTGCTGTCTGGATTTCTCGTAAACGAATGGCATTGTTGGCAACAACCATATCCACTATAGCAGCTTCCTGCTCCACAGTAAAGACTGTTAATTCTAATTAAACTAACTTTTTTTTTAATCTGAACACACAACACAGCTCACAGTGACAAGCGGTTGCTGGTGCCCTCTGCTGTTTACAATGGGTAGTACAGGTAATTACTGTTATTATTTACTTCTTCAGACATCCAGGGCGACTTACAATTGTTACAAGTTATCACAGTACACAGTATCACATTATAAAATATCACATTACAGAATATCATAATACAGATAAGAGCAGATATGAAAGTACAATAAAATCAATTAAAGTAAGAGCAAAATAATAAAGCACACATTAAATTATAAGAGCGAATTCGACTAAGAGCAGCTAAACCTGAGAGTAACTATTTGCTTATATGAGTCCAGTAAGAACACGTAGTAAGCATGATAAATGCATGAGAATGATTTGACTTGACAAATAACAATTAAAAAATATAACCATGTGTGGCGCTTATTTCCGACACACCCTTGTCTTTAACCACGGGAGCACACAGCCTGTTACGGGGGTTTGAAACCGCACATCACTTTGCGTGGATCCTTACTCATGTCTGTCCCACAGGAGTTCTCTGGCTGTAGTTTATGTGGCTGTTCTTTGATCTCATGCAGTGTTACAGGAGTGTGCAGAGCTGACTGCTAGTCTGTGATGGTTGATTCCAGTGTGTGCAGAGCTGCTAGGTTTTGATGGTTGGTACTAGTGTGTGCAGAGCTGCTAGGTTTTGATGGTTGGTACTAGTGTGTGCAGAGCTGCTAGTCTGTGATGGTTGATTCTAGTGTGTGCAGAGCTGCTAGTCTGTGATGGTTGATTCTAGTGAGTGCAGAGCTGCTAGTCTGTGATGGTTGATTCTAGTGTGTGCAGAGCTGCTAGTCTGTGATGGTTGATTCTAGTGTGTGCAGAGCTGCTAGTCTGTGATGGTTGATTCTAGTGTGTGCAGAGCTGCTAGTCTGTGATGGTTGATTCTAGTGTGTGCAGAGCTGCTAGTCTGTGATGGTTGATTCTAGTGTGTGCAGAGCTGCTAGTCTGTGATGGTTGATTCTAGTGTGTGCAGAGCTGCTAGTCTGTGATGGTTGATTCTAGTGTGTGCAGAGCTGCTAGTCTGTGATGGTTGATTCTAGTGTGTGCAGAGCTGCTAGTCTGTGATGGTTGATTCTAGTGTGTGCAGAGCTGCTAGTCTGTGATGGTTGATTCTAGTGTGTGCAGAGCTGCTAGTCTGTGATGGTTGATTCTAGTGTGTGCAGAGCTGCTAGTCTGTGATGGTTGATTCTAGTGTGTGCAGAGCTGCTAGTCTGTGATGGTTGATTCTAGTGTGTGCAGAGCTGCTAGTCTGTGATGGTTGATTCTAGTGTGTGCAGAGCTGCTAGTCTGTGATGGTTGATTCTAGTGTGTGCAGAGCTGCTAGTCTTTGATGGTTGATTCCAGCGTGTATGCAGACAGGACACTGACTGGTGTCTGGTTTATGTTCTCCACTAGATGTCACTGTTTCCTCAGCTTTCTTTGTATCAACAGTAAGGATTCTTTTGAAATTAATATAGATTAATGGATGACCACAGGCACGGAATAGGGGAGGGAGGGAGGGACGGGTGGGAAGTAAAGTTGATCCTCTGTTGTATCATTAAAAATAATAACTCTGCTCCGAGTGGCATCCAGTAAAGGCACTTCACATGGAGTGCAGGATGCGCTCCATAGTCTGGGCGTCGCGAGTTCGAGTCCAGGCTATTCCACAGCTGACAGTGGGCCAGGAGCTCCCAGGGGCGGCTGCAATTGACGGCGTCGCCCAGGGGAGGGAGGCTTAGGTCAGCCAGGGTGTCCTCGGCTCACCGCGCACCAGCGACCCCTGTAGTCTGGCGAGGCCTGCGAGCTTGCCTGTAAGCTGCCTGAGAGCTGCGTTGTCCTCCGACACTGTAGCTCTTGGGTGGCTGCATGGTGAGTCCGCAGTGTGAAAAAGCGATCGGCTGATGGCAAGCGTTAGTCTTAAGCCCTCCCGAGTCAGCGCAGGGGTGGTAGCGGTGAGCTGAGCTTCTAATCATAATTAGCCATTCCAAATTGGGAGAAAATAATAAATAAAAATTGGCAATGACTAAATTTATAAAATAAATAAATAAATAAATAAATAAATAAATAAATAAATATTAACTGTGTTACATGATTCAACTACAGCTGTGCAGGGGTGTGATCCACATCTTAAAAGAAAAAAAAGCTTAAATTTGAAGATATCTCTTAAGAACAATTGCTTTTCAGAATGAGATAGGCAAATTCTGTAGTTTAGGGGAAGGAGCAGAAGCGATAGAAGCGATCAGAATGGCAAGTTTTGAATTGATTTGAATACTCATTTTAAATTGATTTGAATACTCATTTTGTAGTGAATGATACCTGATGTTCCAGGGACAGCCTCTTGTGTCTCCACTCCAACACTATCACTATCAATAGCATCTTCCAGTGCTGTTAGCAGATTTGGTATCCTTGACTTTATTAGGCTGTAAATCTGGAGCAGAGGTTGTGCAGGCTCTCCAGATGAATGCTGCTGCCATTGCTTTGTAACAGCATTGCGTGGCTCTGCTTTCAGCCTCTTCCACAGATAGTGGTGTAGTGCACAGCACTTATGCAAATCTGTTATAGAGAATGTAGTTCTGGGATTTTAAAATGGCATCAGAACTACATTTCCCAGTGCCTAGTGCTCCTAATGAAGCCAGCAATGACAACCATCTGGGTCAATTGCAATGAACTTGTGGATTCAGTACAGAGCTGCATACTAAGCTGAGGAGCAGCTAATCATTATCTACTTCAAACAAAGATGGAGGCATTGTTGCTAAAAGTCCCATTTCCAAGTATTGAAAATGCCTGTTCTGTCTTCCATTCCTGATTCTGCAGTTTATAAATCCTCCATCCCGATTCCAACTTCCATGCAGTGTGAGATTGCTGTTTAAAATCTCACAACCTTGCAATCTAAAACACTACAAATAATAATGACTTGAAACTACAGATCGATTAAATATCTAACGAGAGTGCATTTCCCAAAATCATAAATAATAAAAGTTATAACAAACTTGTAACAGCGGGGAACATTTTACAGGAAAGTGTAGAACTGAAATGGGCTTCAAAGCAACATCAAGTTAAACATGTAAAAACTATTTGTATAAACCACAGAGCTATATAATACTTAATGACAAAATATATGTTTGATTGTACATGGATCGCTTGTATGAGCAGACAGCAGTTTAAAAGCTGCTCCAGTCATGGTATATATAAGAAATGTAGAAACAAGGACATCTACGGTATTTATTACTGGATTTTTAAAATGAAATTGTTTATTTACAAGGCACTGAACATCATTTAAAACAGCATTTAATACAGACAGCAAAGCATTTTTAATATAGATTTTATTTGGTTTAGTAGTCTTGTTGTCAATCAACAAATTGATATTAAAAACACAGAACCTGCGTTTGTTAATAGAGTACCCAGAGAGAGAGAGAGAGCAGTATTAAACACATCCTGAGCAGAAATCATCTCGTTAAGAAGCAATGGTATGCAGCCCATTACATTCCTAAAAGCTCTCTGGTGCCCCTGCTGGAAACAGTACTGCTTTACACTGCAAGCTGCCGCATGATAACTGCAGTACACTGTGCTGTGTCTTGAGGTACCGCAGATTCACCGTGGTATCGGGGAAGCTTCCACAGAACCCACTGCAAGAGGCTGAGCAGCGCATGAGAAAGGAAAGAGAAACGTGCCTTCATAATAACAATCTATTTAATATATTACTAATGTGACGAAACACAATCCGAATGCTCAACAAGACCATGAATACAAGATGTACTCGTTCATATTTGAGTCTGTGAGCTTTTGATCTGAACAGATTGTGATTCGGGGGGACCCTGTTTATCAAGCAGGTTTATTCTATTGTTTTCAGTAAATATTTCTGTATTTAGTCGAATGCACTCCTGTTGTTTAGGTGTCCCCAAGTGTCTGCAATTCTGAGAATGTTCTCGAATTCTGTAAGAGCCTGCAACTGACTTCACTTCTTCACACTAAGTGCAGGGAGAGGATTACACACCTGTGTGAATTTTATGGTGTCTTTTAAGGTTTCCAAACAGGCTGAATCTCTTCCCACAAACAGCACAGTGATAAGGTTTCTCTCCTGTGTGAATTTGATGGTGTCTTTTAAGGTCTCCTAACTGGCTGAATCTCTTCCCACAAACAGCACAGTGATAAGGTTTCTCTCCTGTGTGAATTGTATGGTGTCTTTTAAGGTCTCTTAAATGGCTGAATCTCTTCCCACAAACATCACAGTGATGAGGTTTCTCTCCTGTGTGAATGGCCTTGTGTTTTTTAAGGTATCCTAAGTGACTGAATCTCTTCCCACACTCAGTGCAGTGATAAGGTTTCTCTCCTGTAATAATGCGCTGGTGTGAATGAAGATTTCCTAACTGTGTGAAACTCTTATCACTGGTCTGTATGTGGGAAGGTTCCTCTCCTGTGTGAATGCGCTGGTGTCTTTTAAGCAGTGATATATGATTGAAACTCTTCCCACAATCAGCCCAGGAAAACGTAGTCCCTCCTGTGGGATTTCCCTTGTGAGTTTCAGGAGCGTCTAATTGACAGGAACTCTTCCCACCTTTAATAGAATGAGGCAAGGTCTTCAAGTTGCCCTGGGTTTCAAAATTGTTAAAACATGCAGAATGTACCGTCTCTGTACTTTCCAAAGTAAGTGGGTGTCTGTCTTGTAAAGAAGGGATTTTAACTGAGTGAGTTCTCAATGTCTTCACATACTCTTCTTGGGGTGTCGTTTCTCTGTGTTTCTTGCACTGTGGTTTGCCTCTAGAAGAGTTTTGCACTGGGGTGATGGAGTGGAGTCGTGTTCTCCTTCATCTACTTTAGAAGCTAAAGAAAGAAAGAGAAGAGAGACAAAGGTTATTGTACAGCATTCTTCCACATGCACTGTTCTGCAGGGCTTCTTGTCATAAACATGACAATAACAACACAGCAATGCTTACTGTGAGACACACAAGAGTGAAATGTGCTGCTGAGAGCAAACATTACAGTCCCTGGGATAGTTGTAGTGAGATGAGCTTTTAAACATGATATTGTATTTGAATAAAGTATAAGAAATAAAATAAGACTGATGGGTCACACAATCGGGTTCACTCTCATTGTGGCGATGCTGCTGCACACTCTCCACAGAAATGCTCTACTGAAATGTTTCTTCTGGGGACGCTAAGCAACCCGACTGGATGTGACATCACCCAGTGATGGGACATGTGATCCCTGCAGCTCTGTAAAGCTGTGGGAGCAGCACAACTGCCAACAGTCTACCAGAAATGGGGAAAGGCACAGATCTAACACAGGGGTGTCCAAAGCTGGCCCTTCCACTCCTGCTCTTTGTTCCAACCCTGTTTTAAGTTGTTTAATTGAACCAATTAAAGCTCCATCCAGGCACAGGAGCAGCACTTTAAAGAAGTGAACCTGTTCAATGAGGAGCGGAATGGCCTCCAGGAGCGTGATTGGACAGCTGATCTCACAGCATTCTAAAGAGGCGTGGCAGTGGCTGCACGTGTAGCGTGATTGGACAGCTGATCTCACAGCATTCTAAAGAGGCGTGGCAGTGGCTGCACATCTAGCGTGATTGGACAGCTGATCTCACAGCATTCTAAAGAGGCGTGGTCAGTGGCTGCACATCTAGCAGGTGCCTCAGGAGCAAGCACAGTGATGTCCTTGTTGACATTGTGGTTGGACAGCTCCCCTTGTTAAAATATGAATCTCAAGCACACTGCTGGTGTTCAGTACCAGGTTTTGCAAGATGAATAGGCAGCTCAGTGCTGCTTGTTTTGTAGGATTACCTCCAAATCCCAGTTCACATTCAGATGGAGAATCATCACACAGGTTGGATCCCAGCTTGTTGTTCTCCTCAAGTATACAGACATTATTTTCAGTAGGACGTTCCTCTGCGATGGGGACATATTCCTGTTCTATGAATTCCTCTTTAATAGGAACACATTCCTGTTCAGGGACATCTTCATCTTTAACACATGACAGCTCTGTAACCTGTATTAGACTTGCACACCACTCCTGCTCAAAGGACTCCTCTTGTGTGTAAACTGCTTCTATCTTTGGCCCCTCCTGTGCTTCAGATTCAGGGATAGCGTGGCTCTCTATGTGATCTGTGGGAAACAATTGTATAAAATTACAACTCTTACTTACTAGCTAGGTTCCTCTACAAAGCCAGCCCCTTGTCAGAATGACTGAATAGATCCAATTCTTTTAGCCTGTCTGCATACACCTTTTAAACCCAGGATAATTCTGGTTGCTCTTCTTTGCACTCTTTCTAGAGCAGCAATATCCTTTTGTAACAAGGTGACCAGAACTGAACAGAATATTCTAGATGTGGTCTTGCTAATGCATTGTAAAGTTTTAACATTACTTCCCTTGATTTAAATTCAACACTTCTCACAATATATCCGAGCATCTTGTTGGCCTTTTTATAGCTTCCCCACACTGTCTAGATGAAGACATTTCTGAGTCAACATAATGTCACCGGGTCTAAGAGGAGCTATTTCTCTTATTTTATTGATTTATTTTTAATTAATAGGCCTAGTGTTACTTTACCCTGTTTTTAACTCCCAAATTAAAACACATTTTTCCTCGCAGCAGGAAACCACACAACAGCTGAGGACAACAGAGGCAAGTCTCAGCAAAGTGTCTGAGGAATGTCTTTCTGTGAACTCATACTGTATTGTGATCATGGTTGGGATGGAAGCTCTTGTCACAGAATACAAGTTTCAATGTGTCAAATACAACAAGCAGACAAGGGACTGCAGCAGGAGAGCTGCTTATTCTCAAAGCAGCTTCATGGAAACAAGTGATTTACACAATGCTGACTCTTCAAAGTGCAGCAACATGTTTTTTGTACAAACTCCACCTGTGTAATAATCATTAGTAACAACATTGGAAGCTTACTTGTGCAACGTCATGTGAACTGTAGATATACATCCAATCACATCCCTACTAGTATTACAATACATTTGTACTGGTGTGGCTCTCCCTATTGCATGCATCCTCTGCTCTTAAATAATACTCTGTATTAGTAAGTGTCTGGGTTTGAAACAATATGACCGATCGTTTCCTAATTCTGTTTACCATCAGCTGAACAATGTACTTTATTTATTTATTTTATGGTTAGAATTTTTCTAACATACAAACTGCAGCTTCATGCTGTTTTGAGCAAATTATATATTTTAATAGAATTCACACTGTTATAGTATAATATATACTGCACCACTATCCATTCTTAATAATACACACTGTTATAGTATAATATATACTGCACCACTATCCATTCTTAATAATACACACTGTTATAGTATAATATATACTGCACCACTATCCATTCTTAATAATACACACTGTTATAGTATAATATATACTGCACCACTATCCATTCTTAATAATACACACTGTTATAGTATAATATATACTGCACCACTATCCATTCTTAATAATACACACTGTTATAGTATAATATATACTGCACCACTATCCATTCTTAATAATACACACTGTTATAGTATAATATATACTGCACCACTATCCATTCTTAATAATACACACTGTTATAGTATAATATATACTGCACCACTATCCATTCTTAATAATACACACTGTTATAGTATAATATATACTGCACCACTATCCATTCTTAATAATACACACTGTTATAGTATAATATATACTGCACCACTATCCATTCTTAATAATACACACTGTTATAGTATAATATATACTGCACCACTATCCATTCTTAATAATACACACTGTTATAGTATAATATATACTGCACCACTATCCATTCTTAATAATACACACTGTTATAGTATAATATATACTGCGCCAGTCAAACACGAAAACACGATGTGCTGCTGTGTGTTGATATGAGGTCCCAAATCATTATTCTAAAGCTCTGCAATATGGTCTGTGACTGTCTCAGCGGGACTCTATATACTTTACCAGAAGAACACCATTTGAGTCTCTCTAATTACAGACTGGTTAAGACTCACCAATATAGTACTTTCTTAGTTTCTACAATACCTATTTAAATATGAATTAGACTTGGTTAGATGCACTACGTTCTTATAATCTATAAAATAACACAATGCCTCAATTAGACTGCTTATAACCAATATTAGGACAGAGCTGAGCTATTAACAGCGCTTATAATAATCAAACACGTTAAAACGTGTCTGAAGAGAGATTCGAACCAAGATCTTTCCAGTAGAAGGTGGTTTGAGGTGTTGGATTGACCGAGCAATACCACACAATAAAACCAATCTTACCTTGAAATATGAAAGGCTGTTTAATGTCTGCATCTGCAGCGTTTATACCCTCGCAGGGCTTTCAGCTCGCTCTCTGATATTTCCAATCTCAGCTTCAGGCTTTCATTCTCTCTCTTCACTCCAGACATTTCCACTCTGAATTCAGTGAATTTGCTGCGGACAGCTTCAGTAATCGCGCACACGACGCTGTCTAGAGCCGCTTTCACTGCGGGCTCGACGGTCGAGGCGAGCTCGTCTTGAAACAACGACACGGAGACACTCACCGGCTCCATCTTCACTGGTTTAGTGTGAGACTGGTCTAGCGGAATCCTCTTTTCATTCAGAAACACCGCCTGCGGTTTGTATTTAGTAAGATAGATTTGTTTTATCGTAGCCTTCCCATTCAAATATATGCATCCCACACAGACTTTGCAAGCAGTAGCAAACCTTTCTATTTCTGGTAGTGAAATGAAAGCGTCCCTAGCAGAAGGCGCGGCTGGGTGGAGCCGCCGCGTATTATTGGCTTTGGCCTCCCTATGGAAGCCAGGGCGGGTCGAGGAGGTTATGAAACTGGATCGCAGAGTCTCCATGTCGGCTCTGTGAGCGCTGTGTTGATGCGATGCTCACACTGCGCGGAATCCGACATGGAGGCAGATTCGACTGTCTCTGCTGATAATGTGACATCATCAGAAAGCAGAGACAGCGCAGCGAGTTAACATCCCCAAACAACATGCTTTTGACAGCACCGATTAACTTGCGTGCTGGTTTAGTACCGTGCTCCGTGCAACCACGGGATCAGCCCCAGGTACTGCGCTGCTTTCAGCTCCGTGCAATTGACTCGTACTGACGTAGGTGTTGTCAAAAGCATATTGGTAGTGGGTGCGTTAACGATACGCAGACTTTGCTAAGTCTGCGCACATTCTGCGGAAAACCAGTCCAAAATTCATCGTCTGCGTGAACTCAGCCGGAAAAGACGTCACCAGGTCACGCATCCACGGGCTTAAAAGCCTGCGCAGCCGCGCAGCTTCTCAAGAGGTCCTGCGCAGGAGCAGCCGCGACGCGAAACAATAGACGAGCGCTGGCTGACAAAGAAGTGTGTAGCAACCAGATCCAATCCTCACTCCATGTGCTACTGCCACCTAGCCAGGGGTGTGAATCGCCTTCCAGTCATGTCATTCATTATCTTATGAATGATTTGTAATACAAATTAAAATGATTTGACTCTTTTTCCACACAGTTATTAGACTTTTCAAATATTCAGATATTTATTCTTTAAACATGTAAAAAATAAAATAATGCTAAACGGTTGAAATTAACCTAAACCGCTCTGTTATTTTCAGCAGGTGTAATTGGTTATTGATGAAAGGCTATCGGACAGGGAATAAACTACTTTGAATTAAGGAGAATAAATCAGCTTTAATAACAGGTAGTTGAAGTGAGATATGTGACCACATGTGCAAGTATGTGAACTACTTTTGTCCCAGATCAAAATACAGTACTGTCTAACAACTGTCTAATATAAACATACGTTTATATTATCTCTTTATAGCAGGGACTGTTTCTACTATACATTTTCTGATCATGCTGTAAATTATGAAGCTAGTGGAGCACAAAGGGAACTTCGATTCGTCAATCGTAATTGAAATAGCTACTAAAACTACTGCTGCTCCCTTGTTAGTGGAGGGAACGACATGTTATCTTTACGCCTTGTCAACGCTGTATTAAATACACGGTAACCCTTTAAAATAAGCGTCAGTTCATATGTAATGCATGATGAATTGCAGACACGGAATTACATTATTAGAATTTGAAATGTATTCATCATGAATACACATTGTATCAGCTGATAAATGTATACTGTTACAATAAAGTTAATGTTCAACAATTACATCAAACTGACTCTGTATAGTCTGAGAATCCAGAAACTAACTACAGGACGTGTAAACATTACAATATACACCAAACAAATAGAATAAGTCATTCATTATGAAACTAGAGTATAAACAGGTGATGTTGTTGGCAGGGACGTCGCTAGGCCTATTTTAGGGGGCTTTAGCCACCCTAAAATATTCATTAGCCCCCTAAATAAATCAATATATCAGTCAATATATTTTCTCTGTGATTTCTTTATTTTTCGTCAACCGTTCCATCGCATCTTAAACTTCTTACCGGGGGCACTAGGACCTGGGGAGGCTGCTGCACGCGCTAATGAGTGTTAGGCCTAGTTGTAGGTAACATTTTGGGTAACGTTAGCTGCTACTGTGGCTTGAGACTGCGAGCTAACAGTAAACGAACAGGAAAAGGCTCTGACAGGACGGATTCATGCAGATAGGCTACGATGTGAATTTGTGGTAAGTTAGAACAGAGAGAGTATTCACTACTATAGACTTTGGTCATAATCAAAGCTTTGTTAACCAATACGTTTTTATGTGAGGCTGCCTGTAAGTTACAGTGTAACAGACGTTGCGAGCTAGCTAACGGTAACGTTAACGGTGTCTTTTAAATTCGACATAAGTTATGTGGCGATGATATGTAATTAACGTTGTATTTAATGTAGTTTTGCTATCTGTGCCAGGCTATAAATGAGACAGATGACGTAACATCATGCACATATCTTTTCATACTCAATTGCTGTAGATGCAGGTCTGCTCAAAGACATACAGGCATGCAGCCCCAACTCAAAAAACTTCCTAGATACATCATGCTTAACTGAGTTTGCCAAGCACTACGGTATTGATGTTAAAACAGAAGAGATGTTGGTGGCCAGAAACTTTCTTGCCTGGAAAAGAGAGGCTGGATGTCCTCCCAAAGATATGCTTGCTGTGCATAACCTCCTGGATGATGATATGTTTCCTTCTCTGAAGGAAATCATTCAGGTTGCCCTCACAATTCCTGTGAGCAGCTGCTCCTGTGAAAGGTCCTTTAGTGCACTGCGCCGACTGCACTCCTGGTTGCGTAAGACAATGGGTCAGAAAAGGCTTGCAAGTCTTGCAGCCACGTCCATTGAGGGTGAAGTGCTTGGGCCACTAAGCCACAATAGTGTCATTGACCGCTTTGCCACCTTTAAAAATAGGAGGTACACTTTGATGTGTCCACCCACAAAATAAGCATCAAAAGAGAGAAGCAGGAGGAGCAGTTCTGTAATATTGGTTGTAATATTTGTTTGGGATCTTACTTTTTATCAGATTTTATTCCTAATTATTTTTCAGTTTTTTTATTTTATTTCGCTCATTAGTTGAATTTAGTTTTGCCCCATTGTGGATGATACTGTTTAAGATGTTCCATGTGTCTGAATTATTGGGTTAATTTTGAGCAACAATTAACAAAAGGGTGAAACTTAAATAAAGATTTTTTCTAATGGTATAATATGACCTGCATGTCTTCTCATCTCTCTCTCTCTCTCTCTCTCTCTCTCTCTCTCTCTCTCTCTCTCTCTCTCTCTCTCTCTCTCAAAATAAAATCCAAAAAGTATTTTGGCTACATAGTACAGCCATTTTTGTGCCTTTTGTTGGTGTTGGATGAATGGGGACAGAGTGGACTTTAATTTCTTTATTTGGATAGAATTTAAGTAAGTCATATTAGATCAGTGTCTAACACAAACTATGAGACAGGTATACTTTTAGCCAACCTTGGGGAGTATGCCCAGACCCCTAAAAGAGGCTTAGCCCCTATCCATGAATCTCTAGTGACGTCCCTGGTTGTTGGTAAGTTTCCCAAAGGTTTGGAGAAGCAACGTGATGTCAAACAGAGAGCAGCCAGGAGCAGCAAGCGCAGCCAAGAGCAGCAAGCACAGCCAGGAGCAGCAAGCACAGCGAGGAGCAGCAAGCACAGCCAGGAGCAGCAAGCACAGCGAGGAGCAGCAAGCACAGCGAGGAGCAGCAAGCACAGCCAGGAGCAGCAAGCACAGCGAGGAGCAGCAGGAGCAGCAAGCACAGCGAGGAGCAGCAAGCACAGCGAGGAGCAGCAAGCGCAGCCAGGAGCAGCAAGCACAGCCAGGAGCAGCAAGCACAGCCAGGAGCAGCAAGCACAGCCAGGAGCAGCAAGCGCAGCCAGCTGTGAAATACAAGAACACGACCAACCTTAAAATACACCCCAACCTTATAATAACTCTCCTAACCCCTAAATAAATAACCTGTGTGCATTCACCTGCTTTAACGAGCTCTGTGCGCCGTAATCTGAAAAACAAACGCAAATACCTCCTCGCTTGGCTTCCTTCTGAACAAACCAACATATTTAATGAGATCCAGCTGTTCCACACTGAGACACGCCCCTGTGAGCTCATTAATTCGGCGCGGCTCTGTCGAGCAGGTTACAATGGGCAGAGCAGTCAGTGAACTTTATGAAACCGGGCAGAACTTAGCTCTCGCTATTCCTTATCCAATGCTGCCATCGTGTGGCCATTTAGTAGAACTGTTTGTTCCAATAACTTTTTGTATCTATTTTCTTATAGATTTGGAGTGTTAAGGTTTATGGAATTAGTGGTTTAGCACAGATAAGAATATATCTTGAAATAATATGCAAAATTATGGATTAACAGACATTGATAGGTCATATATCTAATAAAGTGTTTACACAGATTCTGGCCTTGGAAAAACAAGAGACTGTGGAAATTGCTTGCAAAGCACATTCCCAGAGTCAGGTACAGGTCAGAGCCTGGTTAGTGCATCTTTTAAGGGATAAATACTTGTAATGAAAACTATTACCACTTAAACTTAGTGAAACTAATTGACTTGAATATTGTATGAGACAATCTTTTGTCAAATACCCTGTTAAACAATAGTATATGGATTTAAAACTGACTCATTAACAAAATGATGAAACAATATGAGGTTAAAAGAAACACATACCTTTAATTTAGCAAAATATAGTCAATTAGAAGATGATGTCACATATTAAGAACATCTCTCATATATAACACATATAAAAATAGTGTTTTGCAATCACATATAAACAGTAGTGTTTTATATTATATAGTAAACCAAGATCCTGGGAACCTTGGTTCACTTGACTTTTCAGATAAAGGAGGGGCTCGGAGGAAAACAAGGAGTGAGATCATAAAGTTGGACAAATATGAAGTCTTGAATTTATTTGGTACATGACACCAATCCCATACGGAAAATAAATATATTTCTAATATATGGAATGATATATTTTTTAAACCTGAAATGTATTTATAATATATTTTCTTAAACATGACATGTTGCTTAAATATATTTATAATATACTATAAATGTATTTTGTAAATCAACATATTCACATTTATATATTTTATTTTTCTAAATTATATTCAAAATATATTGTAAAATATGTTGTAAATAAATATATCCACATTAATATATTTCAAAGTGTATGCAGTGTTTTCAAACAATATATTTATATATTGCATATAATGGGAGACTCATGACGGTCAGGCAGCACTAGATTTAAAACAAGAAGGCTTCATAAGTTTATGTACAGCAGATAAAAACACAGACACTGTGATTTTAATTCGTAAATAAGTTTATTCTTGACGGGATAAATATGGTCGTTAATCAATCTTTCTGCAGATACCAAGTGTTACAGATACCTCATAAAAATAACTGGGCTAAGCCTTGTATTTAGAAGAAAAAAAGAGAGGTCAATAACAATCAAGGACACAATAGGCAGTTCATATTTTAAGTCACCTTATATTTAAACTGTATGCCCACCAATATGAAAAAGAATGAAATTGGAAAAATGTATTTCCAGTTTATTAGTGTTTTTTTTTACTTTCATAGCTCTATTTTCAGTAACAATTCCATAGCTATTAATGAATTTTTAATTGGAAGCAGCAGTTTTTGTAACGTCTCATAGTTTCAGAAGAACAATGTTAGCAGGTCTACAGAGAAGCAGCCCAAACACCTGTTGTAATGCAAACAGCCTTTTAGCATATGTTGAAAGCTTTTCATTTTTGTACTTGACTGTTTTATATACAGTGAATTTTTACAAAATGTTGATATATTCCGTTATGTTTAAAGATAGTAGTTATTTTTAAGTGAAATTGTGGAATTCCATTCCTTTCTTATTTATTTGCTTCATATCTGTTTGGTGGAACACATGCAAAATATGGTGTGTGTCCAGGCACTTTACATTATGTAATATATTGTGAATACATTATATAATACATGTTTAGTAAATAGATTGAATAATACATTTCTAAAAAATACATGGACAATATAATTGATATATTTTTACCTGAAATTATATTTTAAATATATTTAAAATATTTTTAAGCAAATACATTGCAAATATATTTTCCATATGATGAAAACGGGCCAATTTTGTAATATGTTAAATATATTTTATATAACGTTACCTACATAATACATATATTTTTCCATATATTTTTCATTCCCAACGACTATGAGTTTTATATGAATAATATGTTTACAAAAATATATTTAAAATATATACAGTACTGTGCAAAAAGTTTTAGGCAGGTGTGAAAAAATGCTGTAAAGTAAGAATGCTTTCAAAAATAGACATGTTAATAGATTATATTTATCAATTAACTAAATGCAAAGTGAGTGAACAGAAGAAAAATCTAAATCAAATCCATATTTGGTGTGACCACCCTTTGCCTTCAAAACAGCATCAATTCTTCTAGGTACACTTGCACAAAGTCAGGGATTTTGTAGGCATATAGTCAGGTGTATGATTAAACAATTATACCAAACAGGTGCTAATGATCATCAATTCAATATGTAGGTTGAAACACAATCATTAACTGAAACAGAAACAGCTGTGTAAGAGGAATAAAACTGGGTGAGGAACAGCCAAACTCAGCTAACAAGGTGAGGTTGCTGAAGACAGTTTACTGTCAAAAGTCATACACCATGGCAAGACTGAGCACAGCAACAAGACACAAGGTAGTTATACTGCATCAGCAAGGTCTCTCCCAGGCAGACATTTCAAGGCAGACAGGGGTTTCCAGATGTGCTGTCCAAGCTCTTTGAAGAAGCACAAAAACGGGCAACGTTGAGGACCGTGAAGCGCAGTGGTCGGCCAAGGAAACTTACTGCAGCAGATGAAAGACACATCATGCTTACTTCCCTTCGCAATCGGAAGATGTCCAGCAGTGCCATCAGCTCAGAATTGGCAGAAAACAGTGGGACCCTGGTACACCCATCTACTATCCGGAGAAGTCTGGTCAGAAGTGGCCTTCATGGAAGACTTGCGGCCAAAAGCCATACCTCCGGCGTGGAAACAAGGCCAAGCGACTCAACTATGCACGAAAACACAGGAACTGGGGTGCAGAAAAATGGCAGCAGGTGCTCTGGACTGATGAGTCAGAATTTGAAATATTTGGCTGTAGCAGAAGGCAGTTTGTTCGTCGAAGGGCTGGAGAGTGGTACACGAATGAGTGTCTGCAGGCAACAGTGAAGCATAGTGGAGGTTCCTTGCAAGTTTGGGGCTGCATTTCTGCAAATGGAGTTGGGGATTTGGTCAGAATTAATGGTCTCCTCAATGCTGAGAAGTACAGGCAGATACTTATCCATCATGCAATACCATCAGGGAGGCATCTGATTGGCCCCAAATTTATTCTGCAGCATGACAACGACCCCAAACATACAGCGAAAGTCATTAAGAACTATCTTCAGCGTAAAGAAGAACAAGGAGTCCTGGAAGTGATGGTATGGCCCCACAGAGCCCTGATCTCAACATCATCGAGTCTGTCTGGGATTACATGAAGAGAGAGAAGCAACTGAGGATGCCTAAATCCACAGAAGAACTGTGGTTAGTTCTCCAAGATGTTTGGGCCAACCTACCTGCCGAGTTCCTTCAAAAACTGTGTGCAAGTGTACCTAGAAGAATTGATGCTGTTTTGAAGGCAAGGGTGGTCACACCAAATATTGATTTGATGTAGATTTTTCTTCTGTTCACTCACTTTGCATTTTGTTAATTGATAAATATAAACTATTAACATGTCTATTTTTGAAAGCATTCTTACTTTACAGCATTTCTTCACACCTGCCTAAAACTTTTGCACAGTACTGTATATATTTTTAGTATGGGTTAATTCTGAAAAGTTGGTCCGGATCTTTTGAAAACTATTATTTGTAAAAGGGATAGGAGCTGTCTCAACAGATTAATGACTGGATTTAATTGAGGCGTCCCATGTATTCCAATGAGACGAAAAACCTATATAACTCCTAAGTAATTACAATGGAGTACCACACTCATCCGAGACAGGGTAAGGTGGTCCATCTTCTGCAGACTTACACAATTGAGCTGATTGAACTCAGTTTCATTTGCCTGGTGAAGACACCATCATATTCCTTTACGATTTATATTAAAGGGTAAGCATTAATCAATTATTATTTTATCTCACATGTATTGCATGTTATTGCTATAAGGGACTCACGCTATGTTTTAGAAATGATAGTATTTTGTTGAATGTGCTGAAATAGACCATTGGGTACTTTAGATGACGTGTTCTTGGCCTGCTTGTCGGCCTTGAATACATATATATATATATATATATATATATATATATATATATATATATATATATATATATATATATATATATATATATATGTATTAAAGTGTTAACGTTGATATCTGTTAAGACACTGGACTGCCCAGTGTGTCTGTCAGCTGGGGATACAAAGTAGCCTGTAGCTACTCTATCCAATATTTAACCGTTAATAAACCGAGCAGTACTAATCATACTCCGATTTGTAAAAACTTTAAATACATGAGTCTGTCAATTTCTTGGGTGCTACATTAGTCATCTGGATATATTGCGGGTCAAGAGTGTAATAAAATACCCCACAAGGAGTAGTACCATCTCTGTCCTCCTAACGTCTCCCCTGAGATAAGAGTGTATGCTGAGCAAAATAAAGAGTACGTAAAGAAAACGGAACCCTCAGATTTAGTGACAAATTATACATTTTAAATACTCATGCTCATTACCCACATTATATCCCGTGGACCAACTACAATACACCAACATTTACACACTACATGCAACATATAACACACAAATGCACACAGGTGCGGGGCACATTGCCACAATACCACACTAGTTCAACTCTCTAAATCAATTTCTTGTTACAATTCAAAGGTGCTGGTGCCATTTAACATATGTTTAAGTCTTTAAATACTCTTATGGTCGGTTCCCAGGTCTGCTAGATTCCCTGGCTAAATGACCATATTAAAGAAGAGGGGAGAGTAAGAGGGCAGGGGAAGAGACAGTACAAAGGGGAGAGGGGAGTAGAGAGGGCAGGGAGGAAGAGAGTGACAGTAGAGGCCATGGTTGTGAGAGGGAGAGGAGAGGGAGAGGAGAGCAGAAGAGAAGGAGAGTGATCGAGATGGAGAGAGGTGGAGGGAAAGAAGGACAGAAACAGGGCAGGAGTAGTATAGGGGTGTAGAGAAATAGAGGAGGGGCTCAGATTAAGAGGGTGGAAGAGAGGGATTTTTATCATCAGCCCAGAAGAGTGCAGACAGAGCATCAGTGAAAGTGAAGAAGAGATTGTCTGAGCTGTTTGAATAGTTTCCTGGTTCAGTCAGCAATGTGTGTTTAATCTGCAGCTGACAGGGTCAGGGTCAGGGACTCCCAGCACAAGGTCTGTTTCACTGTAAGTATAAAAGAGTGGATAGAGTTTCTCATTGGGATTGAACTCCATATCAGTGAAAGTGTAGATGTGAGACCTGGTCTCCACATTGTAAAAGGAGAGCCCCTTCTTCATAATCCAGATACACCCCCATCTTCTGGGGCTTCAGGCTCATGGGGAGGGGGTCCGGGGTCAGTGAGAGCACTGAACTCATCTCTATCTCCACTCCCCACCACACAGCCCAGTAACCCTGCTGGGGTTGTGCTGAACTCCCCTTCCTCGGGCAGACTCTCTGCTGACTCCTAATCTCCACCATTTATTCCCTCCACCTGCACCTGCCAGTAGCATCTCCCGAGGTGAAGCCCTCCTGCCAAGCACACAGGACCAGTAATCAAATCTCTCTGGTTTATGAGGGAGATCCCGCCATGTCTCTCCCGTCTCACTCGTTTCCCATCCCAGACAGGATGAGCTCGGGCTGTGCTGTATCAGGATCCAGAGTCACATCAACTGTGGAGCAGAAAGGGAGAGGAGTGAGAGTCAGGGCTGTGCTGTATCAGGGTCCAGAGTCACAGAAATAGGAAAGAAGAAGAAGAAGAAGAAGAAGAAGAAGAAGAACAGAGCTAGAGAGCAACATGATCTGGACAGAATAGCTGCTATTGGGGAAGAGGGGAGGAGGAGTTGAGGGGAGAGGAGGGGTAGAGATGGGGAGGGGAGTGGGGTAGAGATTGGGATGGGGAGGATATGAGAGGGAAAGAGACGGGGAGGGGGCTATGAGGGGACAGAGGGATAGAGATGGGCAGGAGGTGGCTATGAGAGAGGGATAAAGATGGGGAGGGGGCTATGAAGGGACAGAGGGATAGAGATGGGCAGGGGAGGCTATGAGAGAGGATATAGATGGGGAGGGGGCTATGAAGGGACAGAGGGATAGAGATGGGCAGGGGTGGCTATGAGAGAGGGATAAAGATGGGGAGGGGCTATGAAGGGACAGAATGATAGAGATGGGCAGGGGAGGCTATGAGAGAGGGATAGAGATGGGGAGGGGGGCTATGAAGGGACAGAGGGATAGAGATGGGCAGGGGAGGCTATGAGAGAGGATAGAGATGGGGAGGGGCTATGAAGGGGACAGAGGGATAGAGATGGGCAGGGGAGGCTATGAGAGAGGATAGAGATGGGGAGGGGTAGGCTATGAGAGAGGGATAGGGATGGGGAGGTTATGGGGAGAGGGATAGAGATGGTGAGGGGAGGCTATAAGAGAGGGATAGAGATGTGGAGGGAAGGCTATGAGAGAGGGAAAGAGATGGGGTGGTGGAAGGCTCTGAGGGAGAGAGGGATAGATATGTGGAGAGGGAGGCTATTAGAGGGAAAGAGATGGGGTGGTGGAAGGCTCTGAGGGAGAGAGGGATAGAGATGTGGAAGGGGAGACTATGAAAGGGAGAGGGATAGATGTGGGGAGGAAAGGGGTATAAAGGGAAGGCTGAGAGGAAAGGAGATGGATAAGAATAAAGGGGAGGAGAATGTGAGAGAAAGAGATGGAGAGGGCAAAGAAGAGAAGGAGGGAAGAAAAAAGAGTAAATGAGGAAGCAATGACATGGAGATGAGAGGGAGAGGTGAAATAGAGGAAAAGAGGAATAGAGTGAGAGGGTGAGAAGAGAGACAGGAATACAGGGTGATACTCTTAATAATTAGTGTTAAAGTATACCTGAGGAAAATTGAGGACTGGAGGTGGGGGAGGCATGTAAGAGAGAGAGGGAGGTGTATCTACACATAGACTCCAGACAAAATTTGTGTTCAACAATGTCAATGGGGAGAGGGCAGAGAGGGAGGGACAGAGGAAGGAGAGAGAGGGAAGTGAGAGAGAAAATGGGGAAGATAGAAGAAAAGAGGGAGAGGTCATGGGAGAATATTTAAAGAAAGAGGTAAGGGAGAAGAGAGGGATAAAGAGAAGAATAGAGGAGAGCTAATGTGGAGAGAGCGAGACAATAGTGGGAGAAGGGAGCGGGGAAGGAGGAGAGAGAGTGTAACATGGTGGGTTCTGTGTTGGCTATCTGATGTATGCATGATCCTGTAGGGGAGGGGTCAGGAGCCCTGTAGGATCCGCCTGTCAATCATGGCGATGACACAGAGGCTGGGTGAGGGTGTGTTCTCTCCCTCTCTCTGAGTGGTCGGGAGGCAGGCCTTGTAGGGGTGCCTGACCTATAAAAACTGTGCTTTGTTATTCCTCAGTGTCCCCCCCCATCTAGGAAAAATAACAATGACAGTCCTGGTCTTGAGGGTCTGGAGAAACCACGAAGGGACAGGCCAACGAGGCTGAGGAAGACAGCCAACCCGGAGAAGAAAATAAATAAAATAATCTGTATTCACGTACCTGAATCAGGACGTGTGTAGATTAGCGGGGAAACCCTGAGCAACCCCATATAGTATAGTAGGGGAATAGCAAAGCGCCGGCTGAAGACCCAAGCCGTGCAGGTAGCGATGGTGGGGGGCGGCTGCAAGAGCAGCACCTTTTATTTTGTAGTTATGTTACAGTGTTTTATTTTCTTTTTTACTTTCACCCTTTTGTTTGTACTATTATTTTGAGCACCTGTGTGTGCACCGCTACTGAACGGCCAACCTTTTACCATTGCTGGTATTGGGTTGTGCTCTGGAGTCAGTGCTACAGTGCCACCTCATGGCATAAATAAATCTGTGCCAAGTGGCGTTTTCAACTACAGTTCTGTCTTGTGTCTAGTGAATTCCCACACCCTCCCACAGGGAGTATTTACCTGTCGCCTGAGAGAGAGGAAGAGAGAAAGATGGGACAGTGGAGAACGGGAGGCAGAAGAAAGAAGAGTATAGAGAGAGAGAGGGAGAGGAGAGGTGAACAGAGGAGAGGCAGGGAGGGCCAGACAGGCTCCAGATTCTATAACAAATTTCATTATAATCAGAGAGTGAGGGAAAAAGAGGGAGGTGCAGGGGAACATGGATGAAAGGGAGAGAGAGAGGGAGGAAGAGTGAGGGGAAGAGATGGAGAGATATAGAGGTAATAAAGAGAGAAGAGAAGGGGGTGGCACATGTACAGACACACAGGCTTCAGATTTGAATACTCTCTCTATATGTGAAGTGCAGCTCAGAGGCACCTCTAGTATAGACCTGTCTCTATATGTGAAGTGCAGATTTGAGACACCTCTAGTATAGACCTGTCTCTATATGTGAAGTGCAGCTCAGAGGCACCTCTAGTATAGACCTGTCTCTATATGTGAAGTGCAGCTCAGAGACACCTTTAGTATAGACCTGTCTCTATATGTGAAGTGCAGCTCAGAGACACCTCTAGTATAGACCTGTCTCTATATGTGAAGTGCAGCTCAGAGACACCTCTAGTATAGACCTGTCTCTATATGTGAAGTGCAGATTTGAGACACCTCTAGTATAGACCTGTCTCTATATGTGAAGTGCAGCTCAGAGACACCTCTAGTATAGACCTGTCTCTATATGTGAAGTGCAGATTTGAGACACCTCTAGTATAGACCTGTCTCTATATGTGAAGTGCAGCTCAGAGACACCTCTAGTATAGACCTGTCTCTATATGTGAAGTGCAGATTTGAGACACCTCTAGTATAGACCTGTCTCTATATGTGAAGTGCAGCTCAGAGGCACCTCTAGTATAGACCTGTCTCTATATATGTGAAGTGCAGCTCAGAGACACCTTTAGTATAGACCTGTCTCTATATGTGAAGTGCAGCTCAGAGACACCTCTAGTATAGACCTGTCTCTATATGTGAAGTGCAGATTTGAGACACCTCTAGTATAGACCTGTCTCTATATGTGAAGTGCAGCTCAGAGACACCTTTAGTATAGACCTGTCTCTATATGTGAAGTGCAGCTCAGAGACACCTTTAGTATAGACCTGTCTCTATATGTGAAGTGCAGCTCAGAGACACCTTTAGTATAGACCTGTCTCTATATGTGAAGTGCAGCTCAGAGACACCTTTAGTATAGACCTGTATCTATATGTGAAGTGCAGCTCAGAGACACCTCTAGTATAGACCTGTCTCTATATGTGAAGTGCAGCTCAGAGACACCTCTAGTATAGACCTGTCTCTATATGTGAAGTGCAGCTCAGAGACACCTTTAGTATAGACCTGTCTCTATATGTGAAGTGCAGCTCAGAGACACCTCTAGTATAGACCTGTCTCTATATGTGAAGTGCAGCTCAGAGACACCTCTAGTATAGACCTGTCTCTATATGTGAAGTGCAGCTCAGAGACACCTCTAGTATAGACCTGTCTCTATATGTGAAGTGCAGCTCAGAGACACCTCTAGTATAGACCTGTCTCTATATGTGAAGTGCAGCTCAGAGACACCTCTAGTATAGACCTGTCTCTATATGTGAAGTGCAGCTCAGAGACACCTCTAGTATAGACCTGTCTCTATATGTGAAGTGCAGCTCAGAGACACCTCTAGTATAGACCTGTCTCTATATGTGAAGTGCAGCTCAGAGACACCTCTAGTATAGACCTGTCTCTATATGTGAAGTGCAGCTCAGAGACACCTCTAGTATAGACCTGTCTCTATATGTGAAGTGCAGCTCAGAGACACCTCTAGTATAGACCTGTCTCTATATGTGAAGTGCAGCTCAGAGACACCTTTAGTATAGACCTGTATCTATATGTGAAGTGCAGCTCAGAGACACCTCTAGTATAGACCTGTCTCTATATGTGAAGTGCAGATTTGAGAC
This sequence comes from Acipenser oxyrinchus oxyrinchus, assembly GCA_030684275.1. Taxonomy (NCBI): domain Eukaryota; kingdom Metazoa; phylum Chordata; class Actinopteri; order Acipenseriformes; family Acipenseridae; genus Acipenser; species Acipenser oxyrinchus. The sequence continues at coordinate 9,161 of JAGXEW010000909.1, read as the reverse complement.
ACCTCTAGTATAGACCTGTCTCTATATGTGAAGTGCAGATTTGAGACACCTCTAGTATAGACCTGTCTCTATATGTGAAGTGCAGATTTGAGACACCTCTAGTATAGACCTGTCTCTATATGTGAAGTGCAGCTCAGAGACACCTCTAGTATAGACCTGTCTCTATATGTGAAGTGCAGATTTGAGACACCTCTAGTATAGACCTGTATCTATATGTGAAGTGCAGCTCAGAGACACCTCTAGTATAGACCTGTATCTATATGTGAAGTGCAGATTTGAGACACCTCTAGTATAGACCTGTCTCTATATGTGAAGTGCAGCTCAGAGACACCTCTAGTATAGACCTGTCTCTATATGTGAAGTGCAGCTCAGAGACACCTCTAGTATAGACCTGTCTCTATATGTGAAGTGCAGCTCAGAGACACCTCTAGTATAGACCTGTCTCTATATGTGAAGTGCAGCTTTGAGACACCTCTAGTATAGACCTGTCTCTATATGTGAAGTGCAGCTCAGAGACACCTCTAGTATAGACCTGTCTCTATATGTGAAGTGCAGCTCAGAGACACCTCTAGTATAGACCTGTCTCTATATGTGAAGTGCAGCTCAGAGACACCTCTAGTATAGACCTGTATCTATATGTGAAGTGCAGCTCAGAGACACCTCTAGTATAGACCTGTCTCTATATGTGAAGTGCAGCTCAGAGACACCTCTAGTATAGACCTGTCTCTATATGTGAAGTGCAGCTCAGAGACACCTCTAGTATAGACCTGTATCTATATGTGAAGTGCAGCTCAGAGACACCTCTAGTATAGACCTGTCTCTATATGTGAAGTGCAGATTTGAGACACCTCTAGTATAGACCTGTCTCTATATGTGAAGTGCAGATTTGAGACACCTCTAGTATAGACCTGTCTCTATATGTGAAGTGCAGCTCAGAGACACCTCTAGTATAGACCTGTCTCTATATGTGAAGTGCAGCTCAGAGACACCTCTAGTATAGACCTGTCTCTATATGTGAAGTGCAGCTCAGAGACACCTTTAGTATAGACCTGTCTCTATATGTGAAGTGCAGCTCAGAGACACCTTTAGTATAGACCTGTCTCTATATGTGAAGTGCAGCTCAGAGACACCTCTAGTATAGACCTGTCTCTATATATGTGAAGTGCAGCTCAGAGACACCTTTAGTATAGACCTGTCTCTATATGTGAAGTGCAGCTCAGAGACACCTCTAGTATAGACCTGTCTCTATATGTGAAGTGCAGATTTGAGACACCTCTAGTATAGACCTGTCTCTATATGTGAAGTGCAGATTTGAGACACCTCTAGTATAGACCTGTCTCTATATGTGAAGTGCAGCTCAGACACCTCTATTATAGACAGGCAGTCCCATTGAGGAGAAGGACAGATTGCAGTTTAATTTGAACTATTATTTCCTGTAGAAACAGGAGGGATTGATTCTCAAACTATTACTAATGAACTACACTAGGATCTTTAACCCTTTATGTCCTATGTCGGACCTGGTCTGACATTGCAATTATTCCTATCCGTCCAATGTCGGACCCTGTCCGACATTATCAAAAACGCAAAAACGGGTTTCCAGTCGTTTTTCTCCGGAAAAGCAGAGAAAACCATTCAATGGCCGAGTGGGAGCGACAGGAGCCGAGACAAGACGAAAAAAAAAGAAAAAGGCGATCTCATGAATAGTCATACCTGCCCCTGGCATCAGATAGGGCGGTCATAAGGAAACAAGCTGGCTGTTACTGAATCAGCGCACAGAGAATATCACGGACATTTGCAGATCTTTTTTGAGATGTTATAGTAATAAAATAATGACTTGGATCGCATTATTGAGGAGTTTGGTGATAAAACGAGTGATCAGGAGATGATTGATCTGTATGTACGACTATTATTATTATTATTATTATTATTATTTATTTCTTAGCATATGTGAAAGCGATAGCGAACAAAAGGGTGGGGCGGGGCTGGAGATGCCTAGTGAGTGCTTTGTTGATAAACCCGCTTGACTGTGGAAAAAAATACTTTTAAACAGCGTGTCTAAAATTAACTGCGCGTGTGAAAATAAATTGGACCTGACGCGCCTGAATAGCACTTAATAAATGGACTGCAAAGGGTTAAAGTATTGCACATTTAAATTAATGAAAGATAGAGGGAGCAGATAGATAGGAGAGATTTAAGTAGAGGGGAGGAGGAATGGAGAGGGAAGAGGAATGGAGAGAAAGAGAGTTTGAGAAGAGAGGGAAAAGGAACAGGAGAGGGAGGGACAGACAGGCTCCAGATTCTTACTAATTTGTGTTAAAGAATTCCTTACCAAGTTTCATCACAATTAGACAAGCAGATCTCTTACAGTGTAACACACAGGACCTGTAGTGTATACTGTGCATGTCACCTGGGATATGCATCCTCACTGACAATACAATCAGAGGGAGGGGCAGGGAGAGTGGACCTGTAGTGTATACTGTGCATGTCACCTGGGATATGCATCCTCACTGACAATACAATCAGAGGGGAGGGGCAGGGGAGAGTGGACCTGTAGTGTATACTGTGCATGTCATCTGGGATATGCATCCTCACTGACAATACAATCAGAGGGGAGGGGCAGGGGAGAGTGGACCTGTAGTGTATACTGTGCATGTCACCTGGGATATGCATCCTCACTGACAATACAATCAGAGGGAGGGGCAGGGGAGAGTGGACCTGTAGTGTATACTGTGCATGTCACCTGGGATATGCATCCTCACTGACAATACAATCAGAGGGGAGGGGCAGGGGAGAGTGGACCTGTAGTGTATACTGTGCATGTCATCTGGGATATGCATCCCCACTGACAATACAATCAGAGGGGAGGGGCAGGGGAGAGTGGACCTGTAGTGTATACTGTGCATGTCACCTGGGATATGCATCCTCACTGACAATACAATCAGAGGGGAGGGGCAGGGGAGAGTGGACCTGTAGTGTATACTGTGCATGTCACCTGGGATATGCATCCTCACTGACAATACAATCAGAGGGAGGGGCAGGGGAAGGAGAGGGAAGAAGAGACAGGATGGGAAGAGAAGAGAGAGGGAAGAGGAGGGAGGGGAATGGGGAGAATGAAAGGGAGGAAGAAGGAAGGGGAGGGAGGAGTGTATCTACATACAGACAGACAGACTCCAGATTCTGATACTGATGATTTGTGTTAAAGAATGCTTGTACCAAGTTTCATCCATCAGGTAAGTAGTGTAACATAAAACACCAATATTATTACACATGTCAGCAGGGATAATAGGAGAGGAGAAAAGAGAAGAAAACTGCAGGGGAGAGAGAGAAGCAGAGAGAGGACAGGGGTGGAAGAGGGAGAGGAGAGAGGGGCGTATGAACATATATATATACATACATATACATTGCTTATAGAAAGTTTACACCCCTTGAACGTTTTTCACATTTTGTTGTGTCAGTGCCTCAGAGTTTCATGCATTTAAATGAAGATTTTTTCCAGTTATCTACACACCATACTCCACACTGTTAACTGGGAAAAAGTTTTATTGAGAAAAAATGATATATTAAAAATACAAAACTGAAAGATCATAACTGGATAAGTCTCCACCCCCAGAGTTAATACTTGGTGGAAGCACCTTTGGCAGCAATTACAGCTGTGAGTCTGTTGGGATAGGTCTCTACCAATTTTGCACACCTAGATTTGGCAATATTTTACCATTCTTCTTTACAAAACTGTTCAAACTCTGTCATGTTCCTTGGGAGTGTTGATGGACAGCAATCTTCAAGTCATGCCACAAATTTTCGATTGGATTTAGGTCGGGGCTCTGACTGGGCCACTCAAGGACATTTACTTTTTGTTTCTTAGTCACTCCAGTGTAGCTTTGGCTGTGTGCTTTGGTCGATGTTATGCTGAAAGTTGAACTTCCGTCCCAGTTTCAGCTTTTGCAGAGGTCAGCAGGTTTTCCTCAAGGACTTCTCTGTACTTTGCTTATTCATTTTCCCTTCTATCCTGACAAGTGCCCCAGTCCCTGCTGATGAGAAACATTCCCATAACATGATGCTGTCACCACCATGCTTCACAGTAGGGATGGTGTTCTTTGGGTGATGCACTGTGTTGGGTTTGTGCCAAACATAACGCTTTGAATTTAGGCCAAAAGTTCCATTTGAGTTTCGTCAGACCACAAAACTTTTGCCACATGGCTACAGAATCTCCTGAGTGTTTTTGCATACTTCAAACAGGATTCAAGGTGGGCTTTCTTGAGTAATGGATTCCTTCTTGCCACCCTACCATACAGGCCAGATTTGTGGAGTGCTTGGGATATTGTTGTCACATGTACAGTTTGACCAATCTTGGCCATAAAAGTCTGTAGCTCTTGCAAAGTTGCCATTGGCCTCTTGGTAGCCTCTCTGATCAGTCTCCTTCTTGCTCGGTCATCCAGTTTGGAGGGACGGCCTGATCTAGGCAGGGTCTTGGTGGTGCCATACACCTTCCACTTCTTAATAATCATCTTGACCGTGCTCCAAGGGATATTCAAGGTCTTTGATATTTTTTACCCATCCTCTGATCTGTGCCTTTCAACAACTCTGTCCTGGATTTCTTTTGAAAGCTCCTTGGTGCTCATGGTTGAGTCTTTGCTTTGAAATGCACTACCCAGCAGAGGGAACCTACAGGAACTGCTAAATTTATCCTGAAATCATGTGAATCACTACAATTTAACACAGGTGGAGGCCACTTAACTTGGTGTGTGATTTTGAAGGCGATTAGTTACACCTGAGTTAATTTAGGATTGCTATTACAAGGGGGTGGACACTTATTCAACCAAGCTATTTCAGTTTTTATTTTTAATTAATTTTCTACAAATTTCTAGAATATTTTTTCACTTGGAAGTTGTGGGGTAGGATGTGTAGATCAATGAAAAAAAAACTATTTTAATGCATTTTAATTCCAGGCTATAAGGCAACAAAAGGTGAACATTTTGAAAGGGGTGTAGACTTTCTATATATATATATATATATATATATATATATATATATATATATATATATATATATATATATATATATATATATATATATATATATATATATATATATATATATATATATATATATATATAAAGTGTAACATATGGACCCCTGCAGTGTCTACATGTGATCTTCACTTCACAGTAAATATAGATGTGAACACAGTGAGTGAGACGGGCTCCTCGCTGTTCTTTTACCCTCCACTGTGAAAGGAATCCATTGAAGAGACACATACCTGCTGAGCTGAGGATCCACTTCCATTCTAGAACACAGAAATAAAGAGAGCATTATTTTACAATCACTCCTCCTGTACTTTCTACAGTTCAGAAGATGTGTAGCACACACTAACCGGCAGGGCTGTGCTGGGGTGAGTCAGGCTGTGGATTTCCACACAGTCTACATACCTGATTTAAGGACCTCTTGCTTCACATACTCTGTGAAAGAAGAGAGCTGGATTACATTCTGAACAATAAGGTGTAAAATCATCTATTGAATAACATTGAATAACAGATCACACTCTGTATTAAACAGCTAGTCTAACTGTGACTGACAGGAGATATCCTTGAGCAGGTCCAGCAAAGAAATGGTCCATATTGTACAGCTATGGGGATGTTTACTATAATGGAAATAAAAAAAGCGTATTGTAATATGATTGACAATCCCAGGAAACGCTTGTTTTCCACATTAAAGGGGAAGTCAGTTTCTCTTGATTTAAAAGGGGAGGTCAGTCTCTCTTGATTTGCTAACCCTGTCCATGGACTGGCCAGTGGTAACCAGACCAGATTTGCACATTGCTTCAGGATTAGGTCCCTGCAGTGGGGTTACCTTGCTATGAACACACTGCTATGCTATGCTCTTAACCACTGAGGCACTGGATACAATGTTATCATGTGTAGCATAAACACACAGGTAGTGAACTCACACTAAAGTACAATCAGCATAGCAAAATAACATACCCCACCCCCAGCTTCCTCATGCTAACAAGACAAAGACAGATAGAAGGATAGAAAGTTTTCTGGTAATTCTGAAAATAAAGTTATACAAACAATTCTTACCAAGTTCCTTGCAAGGTACTCAGCAGCTAAAACAATGAATCAGACAGAACAGTGTGTGGTTATTTCAGCTCCAGTACAGATTAAAATGAATCAGACAGAACAGTGTGTGGTTATTTCAGCTCCAGTACAGATTCAAATGAATCAGACAGAACAGTGTGTGGTTATTTCAGCTCCAGTACAGATTAAAATGAATCAGACAGAACAGTGTGTGGTTATTTCAGCTCCACTACAGATTAAAATGAATCAGACAGAACAGTGTGTGGTTATTTCAGCTCCAGTACAGATTAAAATGAATCAGACAGAACAGTGTGTGGTTATTTCAGCTCCAGTACAGATTAAAATGAATCAGACAGAACAGTGTGTGGTTATTTCAGCTCCAGTACAGATTAAAATGAATCAGACAGAACAGTGTGTGGTTATTTCAGCTCCAGTACAGATTAAAATGAATCAGACAGAACAGTGTGTGGTTATTTCAGCTCCACTACAGATTAAAATGAATCAGACAGAACAGGGTGTGGTTATTTCAGCTCCAGTACAGATTAAAATGAATCAGACAGAACAGTGTGTGGTTATTTCAGCTCCAGTGCAGATTAAAATGAAACAGACAGAACAGTGTGTGGTTATTTCAGCTCCAGTGCAGATTAAAATGAATCAGACAGAAGAGTGTGTGGTTATTTCAACTTGTGACAGGCTAGCTGCAGGGATGATGTCAGGCCAGAAAGAATCACACAGACAGACAGTACTGGGGTTGAAACTGAAAACGCAATGGCTGTGCTCAGTAGGTTTAATGAAACAAATACAAGTTTTAAACAGAAAACAGGACACGGCACTTGAGGCCAAAATAAATAGACAAACAAAACGGATTAACACTAAACAAACACTGGACAGACAGACAAACAAACATGGTGAGTCTAAACACTTATTATTATTATTATTATTATTATTATTATTATTATTATTATTATTATTATTATTATTATTATTATTATTATTTTAGTTTATTTTACCTCCTCTCCACACCCGTTCTCCACTCACCGAACACACAACCCTGAGTGAGTAAAACGTGCATCTATATATACTGTTGTGCCGGGATTCAATTACTAATTAATTATTCACTTGAATCCCAGCACGTGAACTAATTATGTGCAACCTCGTGCTCACATATTAAATACATTAAATGCATGTGAAGTGATACTGCAATCCCCGTGCCTGAATACAATTATACATCTTAAACACTCGTGCTCATTACCCCCATTATATCCCGTGTACCAACTACAATACACCAACATTTACACACTACATCAAACATATAACACACAAATGCACACAGGGCGGGGCACATTGCCACACAGCTCCAGTGCAGATTAAATTGCAGTATAAAAAGCACAACCATTTAAATGAACAGGATGTCCATGTGAAAATGAATCTGCTGTTTGTGAAGTATATGAAACATACAAACTAAAATTGCTACCATTTTCAACATCCCTCCATAAGGAATTTTTGACACAAAGGCTTAGGAATATTTATATTCCTAAGCCTTTGTGTCCAAAAAAAAAAAAACTTTTTAAAATTTAAATTTGAATAGATTCATTTATTTAACCAGGAGATTTAATTTATTAATTCATTTAACCAGGTCTCATTTACAAGAGGGTCCTGGAAACAATAAAATAACAATTGCAATGTATAAAAACAATTGCAATGTACCAACACACAATAACAACATGTGCGGTGCTGAATCAGCAGCACAGAGATCCAAGAATACAATCAATAAGACAGCTATCAATGTGTTAATGTGGACTGCAGGAGAGGCATTGGCAGGAGGTTCTAAGCAATTCCCAAATACAATCCTTAAAACCAGAGAAAGAGTCATTTTAACATAGAGAGACAATGCACATGGTGTTAAACTTGCAGAACATATATTTATAATGATTTGTAATCGGGTCCAGGGATGTCTTTATTTATGGGTGTGGTAGTTTAAGATACTGCTGCAGAAACCTGGAATGGGTTTTCAGCATCTCTTCATTAAGTGCTTTACTTACCCATAGGCTCAAGCTTTCTCTCCATGGCTAGAAGATAAAAAGAACAGTCCATTTTATTGTAAACCTGTTTGACATGTTTAAAATGCACAGCTATATGAAATGCCTCATGATAATGATAAAGTTCATACCATCCATTCTTCTCCATTGGATCACCAGCAGAGAAATGGCTCCAATACTGAGAGCTAAAGTCAAGAAGAAAGCCACCATCCATCCAGAGACTCCTGGGAAAAATCACCTGGAAAACAACACAGCAGCTCAACACACTGGAACACACACACCCCTCCCAACACTGAGCCACACCCCTCATAGTGAGCATTCCACACACCCTCCCAACACTGAACCACACCCCTCATAGTGAGCATTCCACACACCCCTCCCAACATTGAGCCACACCCCTTCATAGAGAGCATTCCACACACCCCTCCCAAAACTGAGCCACAAAACTAAGCAGCGAGAACAGAGTTCTTTGGACGGGCTGGCCTGACAGTTCTTTCCCAGGGTCAGGAAGTCGGCCAGTCTGGATGAAGGCGAGACTCTGTTGCAATAACGCATTGACCCAGAAGGGAAACAACGTGGCAGCCGCAGATTGGAGAGGTGGTTGCACTCGTTTACCAAGGGGTCATGTGTGACAGCATAAAGGGGACAGAGAATTGCAATCTGTTCCTTCACTTATGGTTTGTGTAAGTAAACTGAGAAGGAGTGTGAGAGACCCCGCTCCTAGTCAGAAAAGTACCGTGAGTGTTTTGTTTGTTTTGTCTTGTAATTGTCTTGTTTTGCACATTACCAGACAACTAGCACAGTTCCGAGCTGTCGCCGAGGGCCAGCACTAAGCTGGAACGTAACTTCACCAATAGTCACTAAATAACCTGTATCACCCACCATGAGCACTACTGCACGCACCCAGGACTGGTGACCGTGTATGTATTATTGTGGATCAGATATTGTGTTTATTAGTTGAGACTGCAATCCCGTTATTGTTTACCTCATGCAGTACACATTGTTGTGTATTGATGGGGAGTTATTGTTTTGGTCACCAGACCTGGAA